>ML791692.1:48593-77838 GCA_009831015.1 Picea engelmannii | reverse complement strand
ACACAACAAGCTTTATAGGAAAGAATCATATTACTGTATCATATTAAATGTGAAAGAGAGATTACAACCATGGCCTTGATGTCGTAAGGTCCCTTCCAACTGTCCTTTTTTCCCCACACACTTCCACTCCAAGAATTCTAAAAGAATAGATCTGATAATATTCACAATCTATCTTGACAAAAGCAAAACTCAAAGACACCCCAACCAAGGTAATAATTCCAAGCCAAATCCAACTTATCCCTTTTTCAGGACAGCTCCTCTCCTTTTATAAGCTGAAGAGGATAAGGTGAGGAGGTTAGGATGATCCCACTAAATCATGAAAGTGAGTAAGATCCAAACCATTCGGATGCCACCTCACCATGGAAGTTTCTCCTTCTAGAAGATTCGATAAAACGCTCGTTTTTCCCACGTGTAAGCATTCTCGCACCATGCCTATAGAGAAGATTGCGAACTCCTCACAACCTAGCTATGATGTAGCCTGCGAGAATCAAGAATTCTCGCACCCTAGCTATAATGCAGCCTGCAAACTTCCTTTTAAAAATGTGTTTTTTGGAAGAATACAACAGTCACTTTTCTCAGGAAAAAATTCCTTGTTGGGAGCCTGAATACATCATTATAGAGACATCACCAGAGTGAACAAAATCATGTGTAACAACAAGTTATTTTAAAATCATGCCCAATTCCATTCCTCTAATCAATTTAACAATTAACTTGTAATGAAACGATACTATTATAAAGTCCGTGCCCATCTTTGATACGATGCACGATACCCATAAAACATACACAGTAGACAACCAAGTCACAACTATCATGATTTTAAATTGCAATAATCCCGATTGGCAATTAAAACACATAGTAACAACAACCATTATTTCAACTTATACCATGCTATAGGAAACACACAACCCAGCGCATAACGCAAGGAAGCATACTCCCAATCAAACAATAAACAATGTTGAGTTATTAATCCAACACAAGGAGGCAGTGACTGTATGCCCAATTCCATTTCTCAACCAATTTAAACCATGATGATCTATCTAATCAACTGTCACAATAAAAGAATATAGCGATTATACACCAATCATCATTTCCGATTGCAACTGTGTAATCAACCCGATCAACAGAGATGAGCCCATAATCAAACCACTGTCGACGCTACTCCATAACAATGAACAATATACCCGACTGGAAATAAATGGTTCATTTATCAAAATCGGGCTTTGAATAATCAAGGGTGAGCTATAAGTAATCAAGGGTTTGCTCGGTAGAACTAACACATGGAGACTAGAGTCGACCATACAAATAGTAGGCGAGAACCCTTTGAGACAACATGGTGGTCACATAGGCCACGTAACTAATAATTTTCAAGACAGGGTGACAGTTCACACCAAGTAGGAAAGATTATGAACAGAGGAGCAGAGGCTTCTTACAGGCCAGTAATAACACCGAGAACACGCAGGGCATAACCCTCGTGGTTTTCCCCAAAACACCGAATAACGCTAATATAAATGCAGAGCTCAAGTAATAACAACCAACACTAAGAAAACCTCTTGGCATAATAGCCACCATAACCAACTTGTACAGAGACCAACAACATAAAACGAGCCCATGACCAGGTGGAAACGATATGCAACGAACCAAGGTGATCCAAAAATTACACAACAACCCCATAACAACAAATGCGAACAGGTATGGTTACAAGGACTACGAGGAGACGGACAACAAATCCAGATGGAATGAAACCCTCCAACAAAACTTATAAAGACTTCAAAGATCCTTCATGTCTTCTACTACATAGAATAATCAATGGACTCGTGGCTTTAACTATCCATTTTTTTCATTTGCAACGAATACCACACAAACAATCATTCTAGAGAATGCTAATAAATTACACAGTTTCCAACCTCAAGGAAAACATAGACCAATACATCACCGAGCCAACATCTATTTCATAACCAGAGCAAGTTCATGGATGGTGAAAAAAAACATACCTGCAACCAAATTGCCTTAAACATGCAAGCTTGGTTGAGCAGTTCCTTCCTCACCTAAATATCAGAGCTTAACCACAGCAAAATAAAATGACAATAACCAAGATAGGGTGACGACCAGTGGGAGAGGTATGGAGTGACGTGCAGTAAATGCACATCACTTCCATCCTCTACTCATTCAATTACTTAGTACACGTCAGCCAACCATCAATTAATCCATGCATCGAAACCAACATCCATTACTTTCCAAGTGCGCCACCCTATATCACATTAACCATTGCCAAACATACCATAACACATATCAAATGTTCCTTCATATAACTCAATACATCGTATATCCACTACAATGGTTAGTTAGGACTAACACCATTTCTTTAATTTCAAATGCATATAGTGTAGCATAGTATAGCATAGTTTAGTTTCTTCTCCTTAGATTTTTCCATAGGTCTCCCTTCTAATGCTGTTATTTCTTGTTATAACTAACACGTGTTTTGTGTAGGTACAACATGTGATGATTCATGGCTTAAACAACAATGCCATAACCGTGAATTCATACATAAAATTTAGAGCTTAGAGAAATGAAATGCACACATAGCATGCATTATCCGTTTGCCCTTATGTCTTAAATAAAACCAATATTTCATCATCAATCATGTTGATCCCTGTAAGAAGTGTCAAACAACAACAAAAATATCAAATAAGAACCTCATATGATCTTCCAATCTAAAAAACCTCATTTTAGAAAACCTTTTCCTCCAAACCGGCGAAACTTGACCACAGAAGGTCTAAATTTTGAAAGTTTATAGTATGCTTTGCAAACAATATTGGAAGCACATGACAATTTTGTTTCCGCTCCTCCTGAAAATCCTAATGATACAATTGAGGAAGAGATACCATAAGAGGAAGACTCATCTCCTCCCGTTTTCGGGCACTTGTCGGACAACATTTTTCAAGCAAATTTTGAAACTGTCCACCCCTACAACACTAGAAGTAAAACACAAAACAAGCCTCCACCCGAAACAAGTAAAAATGTGTTTTCAAAATAGCCAAAGAAAACTGAAGCAAGACAAAACCTAGCTGCCCCAGTTTTAGAGTATGATTTAATTGAAGATCTGAAAAATTAAGGGCAAATATTTATGTTTTTGAATTGCTGAAATTTCCACCTATTTTGCAGAAAATGCTCCAAAGCATTTTTGAAAATAGTAAAAAGAATGATGTTAGCAACAAAAAATCAGCAGAAATTTACTTAAACACAGCTAAAAATGTCCCAAGTAAAAAGACATCTGAAAACCAAGATAAAAGGGACTTATCAGAAAAAACCATAGGAAACTTAGATAAAATTGTTTCAGGTACAACAATAAAAAACCAACATAATTTCTCTATTAATGCACGAAAAAATGTGCCTCCCTTTATATTAACTTTCGAAATCTTTAATAGGAAAGTACATAACTGTATGGTTGATTCTGGCGCCTCCTCAATTGTAATGCCTTTGTCTGTATGCCAGAAAATCAATGTAGAAGTAAAACCTTATGATTTAAAGATCATTCAGTTAGATCGAACTAATGTCAAAGTCATTGGTGAACTAAAAAATGTGTTGATTAGATTTTCGTCCAATCCCAAGGTTCATAAAATAATCGATATTATTGTTGTTGACATTCCTGAAGTTTATGGTTTGTTTTTTAGTAGAGATTGGTCAGAACAACTATATGGTTATTTTGCTACAGACTGGTCTCATTTGCGGCTGCCAGAAAATGGACAGCCCAACAAAATCAGAATAAACAAAGAATTTTACTTCAAGTACATTGTGACATATCTAAACGATCTGAATGAGTCTTTTGTTACTGCAACAAATTCGATTGAAACACAGGGAATGAATACTTTTTTTGGTAATTTCATGACTGAAATTTCCTCTATCACTAACCCAGAACAACAATCTGAAGTAACAACCTATACTCAGGAACCAACTTTTCCAAGTACACCAAATATTTCTAATGACACACAAATATGGTCCTTATATTTTGATTTATCCAAATCCCGGGAAGGGGTAGACATTGGTTGTGTGCTTATCGATCCCACAGGTAATAAAACAATTATTGTTTGTCGATTAGAGATTGAATGTACTAACAACACAACATAGTACGAACCACTTCTGCAGGGACTAAGGAAGGCACTAGACATGAACGTGAAAAATTTGGTAGTACTTGGTGATTCATAAATCGTAGTCAAACAGGTAAGAAATGAAATACATTGTTTGTGACCACATCTGAAGAATTACCAAAATGAGGTATGGGGTTTAATGCACAAATTTCTAGCATTTAATATAAATTCCATTCCTAGGATGAGTAATTTAGAAGTTGATTTACTAGACAATGTTGCTTCTAAATTGTTGCCTACTGAAGGTATTTCTCCTAACGCGTTCTCGGTCGAATTGTTATTTAGGCCATCAATTTCGGACAACATTACAAACTGACAAGTATTTGATGATGATCAACAGATCATAAATTTTCCGCATCTGGAAGACACCTTCCAAGATGCAGTTATCGATGAAAGAACTCATGATGAAAATCTCCGAGACTTCACAGTAATATCTGATCCTCGATCTGCAGAATCATCGTTAGAGCTGGTAAAATCTATCCCCAAATCTGCTATTAGATTAGAAAATTTTTATGACCTACATGACAAGTTTAGAGGGGTAGTAAATTGAAAAACGAATAGTTCCTCTTTGTTGTACGAAACTGTCAACTTAGGAACACAGATCATCCTCAAAATATTAATTTGGGAAAAGGGTGCTCAGAACAGGAAAAATCAACTTTTATAAAATTATTCAAAGAATTTAAAGATGTGTTTGCTTGGACTTACGACAATCTAAAAACTTTCAACCCAAACATCATACAACACGTAATTCCTATGAAACCCCAAACCCAATCGTTTCAACAAAAGTTGAGGAAAATGCATCCTAAACTAGAACCTATCATAAAAAAGGAACTTAATAAATTACTCACTGCCAAGATCATCTTTCTAGTACGGCACACCCAATGGGTGTCTAACTTAGTCCCTGTAAGGAAGAAGAGTGGAGAAATTCGACTCTGTGTTGATTTTCGAAATTTAAACCGAGCCTCGAATAAAAACAACTACCTTGTTCCTCCAACAGAACAAATTATTCAATAAGTATCTGGTTCTAAAAGACTATCTTTATTAGATGGTTTCTCAATATACAATCAGGTACTCATATCTCCATCAGACCATCTTAAAACCACCTTTCGTACCAGGTGGGGCACTTATGCCTACAAGAAAATGCCTTTCGGATTGATAAATTTCGGTGCCACTTTCCATAGGGAAATGGACATTGCCTTTCGTGGCCTCATCAACCAGTCACTGGTGGTCTATCTAGACGATGTCACTGTATTTTACAAAAACAAGAAAGACCACCTGTCTCATCTTAGGGTTGTGCTAGAATGATGTTCCAAGTTCGGCATTTCCCTCAATCCTAAAAAATCAGTCTTTGCAGTAGAATAAGGTAAATTGCTTGGGTTTATAGTTTCTAAAGAAGGAATGATAATTTACCCTGAGAGAACCCAAGCCATTGCCAACCTTCCCCCACCTCTTCCAAGAAGGCCATGCAATCCTTTTTGGGAAAAAATAATTTTGTCAGACGATTTGTTCCGAGCTTTTCGGAGATGGTCAGACCTCTACAAAATGTAATAAAGAAGGATGTCCAGTACAAATGGGGATCACAGGAAAATCAAGCTTTCAAATCTATTAGAAAAACCATAATAGAAGCACCTTCTTTGATGAGCCCCGATTTTTCTCAGGATTTCACTCCATACACTTTTGCATCTGATAGATCCTATGCTTCTATTCTTACATAGAAAAATGTTGAAAGTAATGAGATACCCATTTCTTTCATGATCTCTTCTTTAAAGGAGAATAACTTAATTACCCCGCGGTAGATCAATAGGCATATGTTGTTTTTAAAGTAGTCAAACACTTCAGGTCTTACCTGTTGAAATCTAAGACCAAAGTTGTTGTTCCTTACCCCGCTGTAAGAAATCTGTTAGTACAAAAAGAGTTGGGTGAGAAAAGGGCAAATTGGATGACATCACTCCAGGAATATGATCTTGAAATAACCCCTGCCCAGATTGTTAGAGGTCAAGGCCTTTGTAAACTGGTGCCTGATTCAGTTGAGGAATTAGAAAGTCAAGTAAATACATCAACTGCGAATCAACATAACAAAAAATAGATCAGTTGTGCACAAACTACGCCCAATTCATGGTATGATAATATCGAATTTTATTTGATGCATGGAACTTCTCCTCGCAATGTCGATCCAAAAAATAGAAGAGCAATAAGGCTTAAATCTGCATCTTTCCAATTAATCAATGATATATTGTTTCGAAAAAATTTTGATGGTGTTTTTCTGCATTGTTTGGAAAAAGAGGAGTAAAAAAGGATGCTAGATGAACTTCATTCCAGTGATGTCGGTGGTCATTTTTGTGGAGATACCACTGCTCACAAAGTACTAAGGGCTGGCTACTACTGTCCGAACTTGTTTAAATATGCTCATACTTTGTCCCGCAAGTGCATAATCTGCCAAAAGGCTGCAGGGCGGGTGAAAAAATCAACTTTTCCCTTACAGCCTATTATTGTAGACAAACCTTTTCAGCAGTGGGGCCTGGATATTATAGGACCGATCAATCCCCCTTCCTCGTAGCAACACAAATATATCCTCACATCAACATACTATTTCACGAGACGGTCTGAAGCTTTACCGTTAAAAGTGGTCAATACGAATCAGGTAGTGTCATTTCTAAACTCTCATGTTATCACTCGATTCAGAATTCCTGAATGTTAGGTTTTTGACAATGCTTCTTAATTTTATTCCCTAGATATGAATGTTTTCTTTCTGGAAAAAGTTACTAGGCCAGTTATTACCCTCAAGGGAACGGCCTAGTCGAGTCGACAAATAAGAATCTAATCAAGATTATAAAAAGGGCAGTGTCAGGAAACCACAAGAATTGGCACAATACACTATACAAAGAACTTTGGGCTGATATGGTAACTCCAAAAGACTCCATTGGTAATTCTCCTTTCTTCCTTGTTTATGGAAGAGAATCCATCCTCCCCCCACATGTCTTGCTTCCTTCTCTGCAATTATCGCAGAAAGTTCAAGAAGAGGAGTGTCCTCCTCTAGAAAACTGGATAAACGATTTATTAAAATTAGAAGAGGTAAGAACACAAGAAAAACAAAAACTTGACCAGCACTAGAAAATTGTGAAGAGTTGGTTCGATACAATTTCATCCTCTGAAAGGAATTTTGATGTTGAGGATTTGGTTCTCAAGTGGGACAAAGCACATGAGGGTAAGGGATAACATACCAAGTTCCAAAAGCTGTGGCTGGGACCGTTTGTAATTTCTTAAAAATTGGGTCCTAGTTCTTTTCGTCTGGATAACTTGGAGGGACAATTGGACACTTTCCCATTGAATGGCTAGGCTCTCAAGAAGTATTTCGCTTGATGATTTCAGATCCACCCTTTTGTAAATATTTTTAATTTTCTTTTCTGTTTTTTTTATTTTGGTTCTTTTCATTTTGTTTGATTTTGATTTGTTTTCTAGATGATTATTTTTGGACCACCATTCATTGTTGAAGGGAATCGTATTTTTTATTCATTAGCAGCAGTTGATAATATTTAAAGCAACTAAATAGCAAGTGCTAAACTCATATCAGTGGAAGTAAGTTTCTCTCCAGTTATTGTGTCTGGTTTGTCATTAAAATCACAGGAAAACACAATTATCCTTAAAAAACTTCTAACGTCATCCCTGTTTTAACGAGAACAACTCAATGTGCTTCCCCATCACAGAGATGATTTCTTAACAGAAGTCTAATTGTCCAAATTATGATGGAATTCATCTGAACAGAAAAATAATTCTTAAATGATCAATCCTTTCATTACCAGACTGTGAGATCTTTAGTATCACCCCTCTCTCTTAATATCATGAAGTTTCTGGAAATTTATAAACAAATCTTAGAGAGTTGGAAGCACTACAATGTGTGGGAATTGTGTGTAAACCCGTCGGGACAATGAACAGGTCTGCTGGCAGCGGGTAAATGCACACATGATACCAAGACAACTTCGTCGAGGTACTAAACAGGCCTGTTGGCAGGGAAGCAATGTCGGGTTTCATATCGTTAAATAGTTATTATGTTGGAATAGTTATTATTCTAGAACATATGTCTGGATTAGAAGAATGGTTCTTGTATCACTTTGTGGAGTGAGTGACTTATCCAGCATAATGCCTGATTACTTAGATGGAGTATGGTTTTGAGATATGATACAGTTGATGCTATCAGGTGATACTAATAATGATGATGGTGCTCGTGATTTGATCATGAGATAGCCTGTGTGGCTATGACGATGCTACCAGTTGAATGGTAT
The DNA here is from genome assembly GCA_009831015.1 of Picea engelmannii. Taxonomy (NCBI): domain Eukaryota; kingdom Viridiplantae; phylum Streptophyta; class Pinopsida; order Pinales; family Pinaceae; genus Picea; species Picea engelmannii. Next base: position 69,416 of record ML791692.1, on the reverse strand, counting down.
GTGTTGAGGAAAATATATGAAATGATCTTAGTCAAGCATTTTCAGATTCTTCTTAGCTAGAGAAAAATAGACGGGAATATCACCCTATATTTATATGCATCAAAATTAATATCCTAACTCACAAGTATTGATTACAAGTGCTTAGGCTGGTTTTTTAATAAATAAGATCTTGATGAAAAATTCATTATTTATGTGATTTTCTAAATATAACAGTTGCTTAAATAAATATAGAGACAGAAGTAAAGACACCAAGTCAAGTCAAAAATGATGAGACATAAAGAAATCCTTTATTTTATTCCAATTCATCAAAGAATCGTTCTCTTTACAAAATTTCCTGAGGAAGTTTTGGACCAAATTCAAACTTAGACGTCCCCGATGAAACATACAAAAGGACTTTTGACAGAAAATTAAAAACTGAACTTTAAAATATAGATCAGCTTGCCACAGTTTGCTTCCCACTCGACTCTGCACAATATCCTTTGTCATTCATGAAAACTAATTCACGAGTAGACAAGTCTACACAGACTATCAAAGATAGATCAACACCTTTGAAAAACAAGTGTCTGAATGATGTAATTCATCCTTGAATCTTGTTTTCAACAATAAGACCCTGATATCATAAAAAATAATTAGGTTTCTAATGAATTAAGGAATGAATGAAAACTGAACTATCTCAATAAAAACTTAAAGAGAAAACCTTAGTATGATTATCCTTCTATTCTCCTTTGTTCCTCCCTTTCCTTTTGCCTTTAAGAAAATTAGAATTGGTTGAAGTGGTTGAACTACTTCCTTAGTTAAGTTAACTAAAAATCAACCAATTTTTTAGTTAGGGGGAAAATTAATAAATCATAGTAAGGGTTTTAAATAAATAATAACTAGTATTTGGGACCCCTTGTGACTCCCTTTAGATTTTAACAATCATAACACAACTAGTTAATTAAACAAAACATCCCTCCTTGTGACTCCCATCATCACATTCATATTTGAAAATTTATCTCAATGATATTTGAAATTATTTTCAAAATATATTACTCATATATCCAAAAATAACATTTTGTCCAAAATTTCTGAAGTCAACTGTCATCAACAATAAATAAAATAAAAACTTAAAATCCATATTTCCCACTCTGGGATGCAATCCTTCCCTTGTTGTTGTTGTCACCTTTTAATCTCTTTGAATTTTCCTTAGGCTGTGCGGATCCTTTAGGCCTAATCTCGTTGATCACGTGAGAACAATTGTCCCTCAAATGCATGCGGGAGGACACAGATTTATCTGAACCATTGGAGGGTGAGGAAGGGGCAGCAATGGATTTTACTTTGTCAGGGGCATGGTGGGCCTCATTTTTCAACCTTTTACTTGCATGGGAGGACTGAACTGGTTAGTGGATAGGGGCAGCTTTGAAAATCAGATTGTTAGGTGGAGGGGAAGGTAAGGACAAGTTAGGCCAGCCACGATGTTGGGAGACTGTCGGGTGGACAATCTCTTGCCATCAGTCATTTTCAGGAACTTCAGGTTGCAGTGAGACACGAGGAGGCACGGGAATACCAGGGACCTGTGGGGCTTGGAAGGGAGGCCTTTTAGGTCTAGGTTGGAAAACTCCTTGCCCAATCCGGTTAAAAAACCCAGCTTGAAATAGCTGGCCTAAATCTTGCGAGTCAACATCAAAGTGTATGGAGAATATTGGCCTTCTAGGGCCCCTGTTCCAATTACCTCTTCCTTGGTTACCTATGCCATGGCTACCTTGGCTGAAAAATCTCATACCTGTATGCATAATTGATTAGCAAATAGTTTTTTTAACAACCATACATGACAACTCCTTTAAAAATATGAAATAAATTTTGGCTCAGCAACAGATCAGGACTCATGCAATCCAATCCATACAAATTGTTTAATCGTTTTCAATGAGCAGGGGGTGAACAAAGGTTCTGGGATATGCGAGGGGTTTGTATTGAGTGAAAAATGTTAAAATGAGGAGAAAAAGAACATGGTTACTGCTCATAGACAACAAACAATCAACTATAATGTAAACCAAAGAACATATCACTGAAATCCATCAAAGAAATTGCGATTTAAAACTGTTACAATACAGAGTTCCTCTTAACTGTAATTAAATTTTAGGAACAGGGGGTGGATAATGAAAATGGGAAGGCAAGGGGATTGTAATTAGTGAAAATTGAAATAATGGTAGGGAAAAGAGCAGATACTATTCATAAAATCAATTAAGTAATCCATCAAACAATTATGTATTTAATGCAAACGATCCAACACTAACCAAATAATTATTGTGATCAATTAACAATTATTGTGTATAATTTAACCATTATTGTGTGTTAAATTTTCTCATTGTTCACATTTAAATCCTTAACAATTTTAACTAACACAATGCCATCTTACTCAAAACAATAGGCCTTCCAAACAATCTGTATAAGAAATATGTTTCCTTTCACTTGTCCCGTTATATTTAAAACAATTTCAAACGAGCACATAGTCATTTCTTTCAACTATTTTCAACATCCAAACATCAACCATTGTCCATGAATTATCTCCTCGAATCAAACACAGACACAAGTTCTTTTAAAATCGTTCCCAATTCCATTCCTCTAATCAATTTAACAATTAACTTGTAATGAAACCATATTATTATAAAAACCATGCCCATCTCTGATACGATGCACGATATCCATAAAACATACACAGTAGACAACCAAGTCACAAATATCATGATTTTAAATTGCAATAATCTCGATCGGCAATTTAAACACACAGTAAAAACAACCATCATTTCAACTTATACCATGTTGTAGGAAACACACAACCCAGCGCATAACGCAAGGAAGCATACTCCCAATCAAACCATAAACAATGTTGAGTTATCAATCCAACACAAGGAGGCAATGACTGTATGCACAATTCCATTTCTCAACCAATTTAAACCATGCTGAGCTATCGAATCAACTGTCACAATAAAAGAATAGAACGATTATACACCAATCATCATTTCTGATTGCAACTGTGCAATCAACCCGATCAACAGAGACGAGCCCATAATAAAACCACTGTCAATGCTACTGCATAACAATCAACAATATACCTGACCGGAAATAACTGGTTATTTATCAAAATCAGGCCTTGAATAATCAAGGTTGAGCTCTGAGTAATCAAGGGTTCGCTTGGTAGAGCCAACATAGGGAGACTAGACTCGACCATACAAATAGTAGGTGAGAACCCTTTGAGACAACACGGTGGTCACACAGGCCACGTAACTAATATCTTTCAAGACAGGGTGACAGTTCACACCAGGTAGGACATATTATGAAAAGACAAGCAGAGGCTTCTTACTGACCAGTAATAACACCGAGAACGCGTAGGGAATAACCCTCGTGGTTTTCCCCAAAAAACGAAATAATGTTGATATAAATACAGAGCTCAGGTAATAGAAACCAACCTTAACAAAACCTCTTGGTATAATATCCACCATAACCAACTTGTGTAGAGACCGGCAACATAAAATGACCCCATGACTAGGTGAAAATGATATGCAACGAACCAAGGTGATCCAACAATTTCACAGCAACCCCATAACAAAAAATGCGACCAGGTATGGTTACAAGGACTACGAGGAGATGGCCAACAAATCCATATGGAATGAAACCCTTCAAAAAAACTTATAAATACAACAGAGAGCCTTCATGGCTTCCACTACACAGAATAATCAATGGACTCGTGACTTTAACTATCCATTTTTTTAATTTGCAATGAATACCACAAAAACAATCATTATAGAGTACGCTAAGAAATTACACAATGGCCAACCTCAAAGAAAATACATACCAGTACATCACTGAGCCAACATCTATTTCATAACTAGAGTGAGTTCATGGATGGCAAAAAAAAAGCATACCTGTAACCAAATTGACCTAAAAATGCAAGCTTGGTAGAGCAATTCCTTCCTCGCCTGAATATCGGAGCTTAACCACAAAAAAATCGAATGAAAATAACCAAGCTAGGGTGATGTCCAGTGGGAGAGGTATGGAGTGACGTGCAGTAAATGCACGTCGCTGCCATCCTCTACCCATTCAATTACTTAGTACATGCCATCCAACCATCAATTAATCCATTCAATTAATCCATGCATCGAAACCAACATCCATTACTTGCCAAGTGCGCCACCCTATATCGCATTAACCATTGCCAAACATACCATAATGCATATCAAATGTGACTTCATATAACTCAATACATCGTATGGCCACTACAATGGTTAGTTAGGACTAACACCATTTCTTTAATTTCAAATGCATATAGTGTAGCATGGTATAACATAGTTTAGTTTCTTCTCCTTAGAATTTTCCATAGGTATCCTTTCTAATGCTCTTATTTCTTGTTATAACTAACATGTGTCTTGTGCATGTACAACATGTGACGATTCATGGCTGAAACAACAATGCCATAACCGTGAATATAAGCCATTCATACATAAAATTTAGAGCTTAGAGCAACAAAACGCACACATAGCATGCATTATCCATATGCCCTTATGTGACAAATAAAACCAAGATTTCATCATCAATCATGTAGAACCTTGTAAGCAGTGTCGAATAGCAGAAAAAAATATCAAATACGAACCTCATCTGATCCTCCAATCTACAAGGGGGTCCCACCTACTAGTATTATATATATCATTAGCTTATAAATAATAGGCTCTAGCAATACTTTGCGGGCAAAATCCTCATTGCGATTTTTATCGTCAACAATATGTTTGTGCTCAAGACCATTACCTTTAAATACCTCCATATATAGGAGGGAGTGTTGATATTATGGTAGTTGTGAGAGGTATTAAACCTCCACGTGCAACCCTGACAAGAATAGAATATTCTGGGAAGCAAGAAGAAACTTTAAAGCATTGGACATAACCCTAGAAGACAAATCGGCTAAAGAAAATAATTAATATTGAGTTTTTAGCCTCCAGAAAGAGAAGTCGGCCTAGATAGCTAAGGAAGAGCAGTATAAATATAGGATGCCAGAGCTCATTTGGACAAACACAAATCACAACTGCAGAAATTCAGTGAGTGCACAAGTTTGGAGAGTAGTTGCAGTTGCAGCTACTGCAATTAGTATTTTTGGTTTTAGGCTTGGACTTTCTCTTGGTTATGGTTTGTACTTTCTTCTTAGTACACTAGCTCTAGAGAGTGGTGCGCTACCTTGATTGGCTTTTGGACCTAGGGTTTGCTTCCAAAATTATTCTCTCTGTTAAGGTTAAGGTTTGCTTCGAATCTGAAGCAAAAGCTTATACTCATGAACCAACTTTTCCAAGTACACCAAATATTTCTAATGACACACAAATATGGTCCTTATATTTTGATTTATCCAAATCCCGGGAAGGGGTAGACATTGGTTGTGTGCTTATCGATCCCACAGGTAATAAAACATTTATTGTTTGTCGATTAGAGTTTGAATGTACTAACAACACAACAGAGTACGAAGCACTTCTGCAGGGACTAAGGAAGGCACTAGACATGAACATGAAAAATTTGGTAGTATTTGGTGATTTAGAAATCGTAGTCAAACATGTAAGAAATGAAATACATTGTTTGTGACCACATATGAAGAATTACCAAATTGAGGTATGGGGTTTAATGCACAAATTTCTAGCATTTAATATAAATTCCATTCCTAGGATGAGTAATTTAGAAGTTGATTTACTAGCCAATGCTGCTTCTAAATTGTTGCCTACTGAAGGTATTTCTCCTAACGCGTTCTCGATCAAATTGTTATTCAGGCCATCGATTTTGGACAACATTACAAACTGACAAGTATTTGATGATGATCAACAGATCATAAATTTTCCACATATGGAAGACACCTTCCAAGATGCAGTTATCGACGAAAGAACTCATGATGAAAATCTCCGAGACTTCACAGTAATATCTGATCCTCGATCTGCAGAATTATCGTTAGAGCTGGTAAAATCTATCCCCAAATATGCTATTAGATTAGAAACTTTTTATGACCTACATGACAAGTTTAGAGGGGTAGTAAATTGCAAAACGAATAGTTCCTCTTTGTTGTACGAAACTGTCAACTTAGGAACACAAGATCATCCTCAAAATATTAATTTGGGAAAAGGGTGCTCAGAACAGGAAAAATCAACTTTTATAAAATTATTCAAAGAATTTAAAGATGTGTTTGCTTGGACTTACGAAAATCTAAAAACTTTCGACCCAAACATCATACAACACGTAATTCCTATGAAACCCCAAACCCAACCGTTTCAACAACAGTTGAGGAAAATGCATCCTAAACTAGAACCTATCGTAAAAAAGGAACTTAATAAATTACTCACTGCCAAGATCATCTTTCTAGTACGACACACCCAATGGGTGTCTAACTTAGTCCCTGTAAGGAAAAAGAGTGGAGAAATTCGACTCTGTGTTGATTTTCAAAATTTAAACCAAGCCTCTGATAAAGACAACTACCTTGTTCCTCCAACGGAACAAATTCTTCAATAAGTATCTGGTTCTAAAAGACTATCTTTATTAGATGGTTTCTCAATATACAATCAAGTACTCATGTCTCCGTCAGACCATCTTAAAACTACCTTTTGTACCAGGTGAGGCACTTACGCCTACAAGAAAATGCCTTTCGGATTGATAAATGTCGGTGCCACTTTCCAGAGGGAAATGGACATTTCCTTTTGTGGCCTCATCAACCAGTCACTGGTGGTCTATCTAGATGATGTCACTGTATTTTCCAAAAACAAGAAAGACCACCTGTCTCATCTTAGGGTTGTGCTAGAATGATGTTCCAAGTTCGGCATTTCCCTCAATCCTAAAAAATCAGTCTTTGCACTAGAACAAGGTAAATTGCTTGGGTTTATAGTTTCTAAAGAAGGAATGATAATTTACCCTGAGAGAACCCAAGCCATTGCCAACCTTCCCCCACCTCTTCCAAGAAGGCCATGCAATCCTTTTTGGGAAAAAATAATTTTGTCAGACGATTTGTTCCGAGATTTTCGGAGATGGTGAGACCTCTACAAAATCTAATAAAGAAGGATGTCCAGTACAAATGGGGATCACAGGAAAATCAATCTTTCAAATCTTTTAGAAAAACCATAATAGAAGCACCTTCCTTGATGACCCCCGATTTTTCTCAGGATTTCACTCTATACACTTTTGCATCTGATAGATACTATGCTTCTATTCTTACATAGAAAAATGTCGAAAGCAATGAGATACCCATTTCTTTCATGATCTCTTCTTTTAAAGGAGAATAACTTAATTACCTTGCGGTAGATCATTAGGCATATGTTGTTTTTAAAGTAGTCAAACACTTCAGGTCTTACCTGTTGAAATCTAAGACCAAAGTTGTTGTTCCTTACCCCACTGTAAGAAATCTGTTAGTACAAAAAGAGTTGGGTGAGAAAAGGGCAAATTGGATGACATCACTCCAGGAATATGATCTTGAAATAACCCCTGCCCAGATTGTTAGAGGTCAAGGCCTTTGTAAACTGGTGCTTGATTCAGTTGAGGAATTAGATAGTCTAATAAATACATCAACTGCGAATCAACATAACGAAAAACAAATCAGTTGTGCACAAACTATGCCCAATTCATGGTATGATAATATCGGATTTTATTTGTTGCATGGAACTTCTCCTCACAATATCGATCCAGAAAACAGAAGAGCACTAAGGCTTAAATCTGCATCTTTCCAATTAATCAATGATATATTGTTTCGAAAGAATTTTGATGGTGTTTTTCTGCATTGTTTGGAAAAAGAGGAATAAAAAAGGGTGCTAGATGAACTTCATTCTGGTGATGTCGGTGGTCATTTTTTTGGAGATACCACTGCTCACAAAGTACTAAGGGCTGGCTACTACTGTCCGACCTTGTTTAAATATGCTCATACTTTTTCCCGCAAGTGTATAATCTGCCAAAAGGCTGCAGGGCGGGTGAAAAAATCAACTTTTCCCTTACATCCTATTATTGTAGACAAACCTTTTCAGCAGTGGGGCATGGATATTATAGGACCGATCAATCCCCCTTCCTCATAGCAACAAAAATATATCCTCACATCAACATACTATTTCACGAGATGGTTTGAAGCTTTACCGTTAAAAATGGTCAATACGAATCAGGTAGTGTCATTTCTGAACTCTCATGTTATCACTCGATTCAGAATTCCTGAATGTTAGGTTTTTGACAATGCTTCTTACTTTTTTTCCCTAGATATGAATGTTTTCTCTGTGGAAAAAGGTACTAGGCCAGTTATTACCCTCAAGGGAACGACCTAGTCGAGTCGACAAATAAGAATCTAATCAAGATTATAAAAAGGGCAGTGTCAGGAAACCACAAGAATTGGCACAATGCACTGTACAAAGAACTTTGGGCTGATAGGGTAACTCCAAAAGACTCCATTGGTAATTCTCCTTTCTTCCTTGTTTATGGAAGAGAATCCATCCTCCCCCCACATGTCTTGCTTCCTTCTCTGCAATTATCGCAGAAAGTTCAAGAAGAGGAGTTTCCTCCTCTAGAAAACTGGATAAACGATTTATTAAAATTAGAAGAGGTAAGAACACAAGAAAAACAAAAACTTGACCAACACTAGCAAATTGTGAAGAGTTGGTTCGATACAAGTTCATCCTCTGAAAGGAATTTTGATGTTGAGGATTTGGTTCTCAAGTGGGACAAATCACACGAGGGTAAGGGATAAAATACCAAGTTCCAAAAGCTGTGGCTGGGACCGTTTGTAATTTCTTAAAAATTGGGTCCTAGTTCTTTTCGTCTGCATAACTTGGAGGGACAGTTGGACACTTTCCCAGTGAATGGCTAGTCTCTCAAGAAGTATTTCGCTTGATGATTTCAGATCCACCCTTTTGTAAATATTTTTAATTTTCTTTTCTGTTTTTTATTTTATTTTGGTTCTTTTCATTTTGTTTGATTTTGATTTGTTTTCTAGATGATTATTTCTGGACCACCATTCATTGTTGAAGGGCATCATATTTTTTATTCATTAGCAACAGTTGATAATATTTAAAGCACCTGAATAGTAAGTGCTAAACTCATATCAGTGGAAGTAAGTTTCTCTCTAGTTATTGTGTCTGGTTTCTCATTAAAATCACAGGAAAACACAATTATCCTCAAAAACATTCTAACGCCATCCCTGTTTTAATGAGAACAAATCAATGTGCTTCCCTATCCCAGAGATGATTTCTTAATAGAAGTCTAATTGTCCAAATTATGATGGAAGTCATCAGAACAGAAAAATAATTCTTAAATGATCAATCCTTTCATTACCAGACTGTGAGATCTTTAGTATCACCCTGCTCTCTTAATATCATGAAGTTTCTGGAAATTTATAAACAAATCTTAGAGAGTTGGAAGCACTGCAATGTGTGGGAATTGTGTGTAAACCCGTCGGGACACTGAACAGGTCTGCTGGTAGCGGGTAAATGCACACATGATACCAAGACAACTTCGTCGAGGTACTAAACAGGCCTGTTGGCAGGGAAGCAATGTCGGGTTTCATATCGTTAAATATTTATTATGTTGGAATAGTTATTATTCTAGGACATATGTCCGGATTAGAAGAATGGTTCTTGTAACACTTTGTGGAGTGAGTGACTTATCCAGCATAATGCCTGATTACTTAGATGGAGTATGGTTTTGAGATATGATACAGTTGACGCTATCATGTGATATTGATAATGATGATGGTGCTCGTGATTTGATCATGAGATAGCCTGTGTGGCTATGACGATGCTACCAGTTGAATGGTATGTGTTGAGGAAAATATATGAAATGATCTCACTCAAGCATTTTCAGATTCTTCTTAGCTAGAGAAAAATAGATGGGAATATCACCCTATGTTTATATGCATCAAAATTAATATCCTAACTCACAAGTATTGATTACAAGTGCTTAGGCTGGTTTTTTAATAAATAAGATCTTGATGAAAAATTCATTATTTATGTGATTTTCTAAATATAACAGTTGCTGAAATAAATATAGAGACAGAAGTAAAGACACCAAGTCAAGTCAAAACAGATGAGACATAAATAAATCCTTTATTTTATTCCAATTCATCAAAGAATCGTTCTCTTTACAAAATTTCTCGAGGAAGTTTTGGACCAAATTCAAACTTAGACGTCCCCGATGAAACATACAAAAGGACTTCTGACAGAAAATTAAAAACTGAACTTTAAAATATAGATCAGCTTGCCACAGTTTGCTTCCCACTCGACTCTGCACAATATCCTTTGTCATTCATGAAAACTAATTCACGAGTAGACAAGTCTACACAGACTATCAAAGATAGATCAACACCTCTGAAAAACAAGTGTCTGAATGATTTAATTCATCCTTGAATCTTGTTTTCAACAATAAGACCCTGATATTATAAAAAATAATTAGGTTTCTAATGAATTAAGGAATGAATGAAAACTGAACTATCTCAATAAAAACTTAAAGAGAAAACCTTAGTATGATTATCCTTTGTTTCTCCCTTTCCTTTTGCCTTTAAGAAAATTAGAATTGGTTGAAGTGGTTGAACTACTTCCTTAGTTAAGTTAACTAAAAATCAACCAATTTTTTAGTTAGAGAAAAATTAATAAATCATAGTAAGGGTTTTAAATAAATAATAACTAGTAGGTGGGACCCCTTGTGACTCCCTTTAGATTTTAACAATCATAACACAACTAGTTAATTAAACAAAAAATCCCTCCTTGTGACTCCCATCATCACATTCATATTTGACAATTTATCTCAATGATATTTGAAATTATTTTCAAAATATATTACTCATATATCCAAAAATAATATGCTGTCCAAAATTTCTGAAGTCAACTGTCATCAACAATAAATAAAATAAAAACTTAAAATCCATATTTCCCACTATGGGAGGCAATCCTTCCCTTGTTGTTGTTGTCACCTTTTAATCTCTTTGAATTTTCCTTAGGCTGTGTGGATCCTTTAGGCCTAATCTCATTGATCACGTGAGAACAATCGTCCCTCAAATGCATGTGGGAGGACACAAATTTATTTGAACCATTGGAGGGTGAGGAAGGGGCAACAATGGATTTTACTTTGTCAGGGGCATGGTGGGCCTCAGTTTTCAACCTTTTACTTGCATGGGAGGACTGAACTTGTCAGTGGATAGGGGCAGCTTGGAAAATTGGATTGTTAGGTGGAGGGGAAGGTAAGGACAAGTTAGGCCAGCCACGATGTTAGGAGACTGTTGGGTGGACAATCTCTTGCCATTCGTCGTTTTCAGGAACTTCAGGTTGCAGTGAGACACGAGGAGGCACGGGAATACCAGGGACCTGTGGGGCTTGGAAGGGAGGCCTTTTAGGTCTAGGTTGGAAAACTCCTTGCCCAATCTGGTTAAAAAACCCAGCTTGAAATAGCTGGCCTAAATATTGCGAGTCAACATCAAAGTGTATGGAGAATATTAGCCTTCTAGGGCCCCTGTTCCAATTACCTCTTCCTTGGTTACCTATGCCATGGCTACCTCGGCTGAAAAATCTCATACCTGTATGCATAATTGATTAGCAAATAGTTTTTTTAACAAGCATACATGACAACTCCTTTAAAAATATGAAATAAATTTTGGCTCAGCAACATATCAAGACTCATGCAATCCAATCCATACAAATTGTTTAATCATTTTCAATGAGCAGGGGGTGAACAAACGTTCTGGGATATGCGAGGGGTTTGTATTGAGTGAAAAATGTTAAAATGAGGAGAAAAAGAACATGGTTACTGCTCATACACAACAAACAATCAACTATAATGTAAACCAAAGAACATATCACTGTAATCCATCAAAGAAATTGCGATTTAAAACTGTTACAATACAGAGTTCCTCTTAACTGTAATTAAATTTTAGGAACAGGGAGTGGATAATGAATATGGGAAGGCGAGGGGATTGTAATTAGTGAAAATTGAAATAATGGTAGGGAAAAGAGCAGATACTATTCATAAAATCAATTAAGTAATCCATCAAACAATTCTGTATTTAATGCAAACGATCCAACACTAACCAAATAATTATTGTGATCATTTAACAATTATTGTGTATAATTTAACCATTATTGTGTGTTAAATTTTCTCATTGTTCACATTTAAATCCTTAACACTTTTAATTAACACAATGCCATCCTACTCAAAACAATAGGCCTTCCAAACAATCTGTATAAGAAATATGTTTCCTTTCACTTGTCCCGTTATATTGAAAACAATTTCAAACGAGCACATAGTCATTACTTTCCACTATGTTCAACATCCAAACATCAACCATTGTCCATGAATTATCTCCTCGAATCAAACACAGACACAAGTTCTTTTAAAATCGTTCCCAATTCCATTCCTCTAATCAATTTAACAATTAACTTGTAATGAAACCATACTATTATAAAAATCATGCCCATCTCTGATACAATGCACGATATCCATAAAACATACACAGTAGACAGCCAAGTCACAAATATCACGATTTTAAATTGCAATAATCTCGATTGGCAATTTAAACACACGGTAAAAACAACCATCATTTCAACTTATACCATGTTGTAGGAAACACACAACCCAGCGCATAACGCAAGGAAGCATACTCCTAATCAAACCATAAACAATGTTGAGTTATCAATCCAACACAAGGAGGCAGTGACTGTATGCACAATTCCATTTCTCAACCAATTTCAACCATGCTGAGCTATCGAATCAACTGTCACAATAAAAGAATAGAACGATTATACACCAATCATCATTTTTGATTGCAACTGTGCAATCAACCCAATCAACAGAGACGAGCCCATAATAAAACCACTGTCAATGCTACTGCATAAAAATCAACAATATACCTAACTGGAAATAACTGGTTATTTATCAAAATCAGGCCTTGAATAATCAAGGTTGAGCTCTGAGTAATCAAGGGTTCGCTTGGTAGAACCAACACAGGGAGACTAGAGTCGACCATGCAAACAGTAGGTGAGAACCCTTTGAGACAACACGGTGGTCACATAGGCCACATAACTAATATCTTTCAAGACAGTGTGACAGTTCACACCAGGTAGGACATATTATGAACAGATGAGCAGAGGCTTCTTACTGACCAGTAATAACACCGAGAACACGTAGGGAATAACCCTCGTGGTTTTCCCCAAAAAACAAAATAATATTGATATAAATACAGAGCTCAAGTAATAGAAACCAACCCTAACAAAACCTCTTGGCATAATATCCACCATAACCAACTTGTGTAGAGACCGGCAACATAAAATGACCCCATGACTAGGTGAAAATGATATGCAACGAACCAAGGTGATCCAACAACTTCACAACAACCCCATAACAACAAATGCAACCAGGTATGGTTACAAGGTCTACGAGGAGATGGCCAACAAATCCATATGGAATGAAACCCTTCAAAAAAACTTATAAATACAACAGAGAGCCTTCATGGCTTCCATTACAAAGAATAATCAATGGACTCGTGACTTTAACTATCCATTTTTTTCATTTGCAATGAATACCACAAAAACAATCATTACAGAGAACGCTAAGAAATTACACAGTGGCCAACCTCAAGGAAAATACATACCAGTACATCACTGAGCCAACATCTATTTCATAACCAGAGTGAGTTCATGGATGGCGAAAAAAAAACATACCTGTAACCAAATTGACTTAAAAGTGCGAGCTTGGTCGAGCAATTCCTTCCTCGCCTGAATATCGGAGCTTAACCACAAAAAAATCGAATGAAAATAACCAAGCTAGGGTGATGTCCAGTGGGAGAGGTATGGAGTGACGTGCAGTAAATGCACGTCGCTTCCATCCTCTACCCATTCAATTACTTAGTACATGCCATCCAACCATCAATTAATCCATTCAATTAATCCATGCATCGAAACCAACATCCATTACTTGCCAAGTGCGCCACCCTATATCACATTAACCATTGCCAAACAGACCATAATGCATATCAAATGTGACTTCACATAACTCAATACATCGTATGGCCACTACAATGGTTAGTTAGGACTAACACCATTTCTTTAATTTCAAATGCATATAGTGTAGCATAGTATAACATAGTTTAGTTTCTTCTCCTTAGAATTTTCCATAGGTATCCTTTCTAATGGTCTTATTTCTTTTTATAACTAACATGTGTCTTGTGCATGTACAACATGTGACGATTCATGGCTTAAACAACAATGTCATAACCGTGAATATAAGCCATTCATACATAAAATTTAGAGCTTAGAGCAACAAAACGCACACATAGCATGCATTATCCATATGCCCTTATGTGACAAATAAAACCAAGATTTCATCATCAATCATGTAGAACCTTGTAAGCAGTGTCGAACAGCAGAAAAAAATATCAAATACGAACCTCATCTGATCCTCCAATCTACAAGGGGGTCCCACCTACTAGTATTATATATATCATTAGCTTATAAATAATAGGCTCTAGCAATACTTTGCGGGCGAAATCCTCTTTGTGATTTTTATCGTCAACAATATGTTTGTGCTCAAGACCATTACCTTTAAAAACCTCCCTATATAGGAGGGAGTGTTGATATTATGGTAGTTGTGAGAGGTATTAAACCTCCACGTGTAACCCTGACAAGAATAAAATATTCTGGGAAGCAAGAAGAAACTCTAAAGCATTGGACATAACCCTAGAAGACAAAACGGCTAAAGAAAATAATTAATATTGAGTTTTTAGCCTCCAGAAAGAGAAGTCGGCCTAGACAGCTAAGGAAGAGCTGTATAAATATAGGATGCCAGAGCTCATTTGGACAAACAAAAATCACAACTGCAGAAATTCAGTGAGTGCGCAAGTTTGGAGAGTAGTTGCAGTTGCAGCTACTGCAACTAGTATTTTCGGTTTTAGGCTTGGACTTTCTCTTGGTTATGGTTTGTACTTTCTTCTTTGTACACTATCTCTAGAGAGTGGTGCGCTACCTTGATTGGCTTTTGGACCTAGGGTTTGCTTCCAAAATTATTCTCTCTGTTAAGGTTAAGGTTTGCTTCCAATCTGAAGTAAGAGCCTATACTCAGGAACCAACTTTTCCAAGTACACCAAATATTTCTAATGACACACAAATATGGTCCTTATATTTTGATTTATCCAAATCCCAGGAATGGGTAGACATTGGTTGTGTGCTTATCGATCCCACAGGTAATAAAACATTTATTGTTTGTTGATTAGAGTTTGAATGTACTAACAACACAATAGAGTACGAAGCACTTCTAGAGGGACTAAGGAATGCACTAGACATGAACGTGAAAAATTTGGTAGTATTTGGTGATTTAGAAACCATAGTCAAACAGGTAAGAAATGAAATACATTGTTTGTGACCACATATGAAGAATTACCAAACTGAGGTATGGGGTTTAATGCACAAATTTCTAGCATTTAATATAAATTCCATTCCTAGGATGAGTAATTTAGAAGTTGATTTACTAGCCAATATTGTTTCTAAATTGTTACCTACTGAAGGTATTTCTACTAACGCGTTCTCGATCGAATTGTTATTCAGGCCATCGATTTTGGAAAACATTACAAACTGACAAGTATTTGATGATGATCAACAGATCATAAATTTTCCGCATATGGAAGACACCTTCCAAGATGCAGTTATCGACGAAAGAACTCATGATGAAAATCTCCGAGACTTCACAGTAATATCTGATCCTCGATATGCAGAATTATCATTAGAGCTGGTAAAATCTATCCCCAAATCTGCTATTAGATTAGAAAATTTTTATGACCTACATGACAAGTTTAGAGGGGTAGTAAATTGCAAAATGAATAGTTCCTCTTTGTTGTACGAAACTGTCAACTTAGGAACACAAGATCATCCTCAAAATATTAATTTGGGAAAAGGGTGCTCATAACAGGAAAAATCAACTTTTATAAAATTATTCAAAGAATTTAAAGATGTGTTTGCTTGGACTTATGACAATCTAAGAACTTTTGACCCAAACATCATACAACACGTAATTCCTATGAAACCCCAAACCCAACCGTTTCAACAAAAGTTGAGGAAAATGCATCCTAAACTAGAACCTATCGTAAAAAAGGAACTTAATAGATTACTCACTGCCAAGATCATCTTTCTAGTACGGCACACCCAATGGGTGTCTAACTTAGTCCCTGTAAGGAAAAAGAGTGGAGAAATTCGACTCTGTGTTGATTTTCAAAATTTAAACTGAACCTCTGATAAAGACAAATACCTCGTTCCTCCAACGAAACAAATTCTTCAATAAGTATCTGGTTCTAAAAGACTATATTTATTAGATGGTTTCTCAATATACAATCAGGTACTCATGTCTCCGTCAGACCATCTTAAAACTACCTTTCGTACCAGGTGGGGCACTTACGCCTACAAGAAAATGCCTTTTGGATTGATAAATGTCGGTGCCACTTTCCAGAGGGAAATGGACATTGCCTTTTGTGGCCTCATCAACCAGTCACTGGTGGTCTATGTAGACGATGTCACTGTATTTTCCAAAAACAAGAAAGACCACCTGTCTCATCTTAGGGTTGTGCTAGAATGATGTTCCAAGTTCGGCATTTCCCTCAATCCTAAAAAATCAGTCTTTGCAGTAGAACAAGGTAAATTGCTTGGGTTTATAGTTTCTAAAGAAGGAATGATAGTTTACCCTGGGAGAACACTAGCCATTGCCAACCTTCCCCCACCTCTTCCAAGAAGGCCATGTAATCCTTTTTGGGAAAAAATAATTTTGTCAGATGATTTGTTCCGAGCTTTTCGGAGATGGTCAGACCTCTACAAAATCTAATAAAGAAGGATGTCCAGTACAAATGGGGATCAAAGGAAAATCAAGCTTTCAAATCTATTAGAAAAACCATATAGAAGCACCTTCCTTGGTGGCCCCCGATTTTTCTCAGGATTTCACTCTATACACTTTTGCATCTGATAGATACTATGCTTCTATTCTTACATAGAAAAATGTCGAAAGCAATGAGATACCCATTTCTTTCATGATCTCTTCTTTTAAAGGAGAATAACTTAATTACCTCATGGTAGATCAGTAGGCATATGTTGTTTTTAAAGTAGTCAAACACTTTAGGTCTTACCTGTTGAAATCTAAGACCAAAGTTGTTGTTCCTTACCCCGCTGTAAGAAATCTATTAGTACAAAAAGAGTTGGGTGAGAAAAGGGCAAATTGGGTGACATCACTCCAAGAATATGATCTTGAAATAACCCCTGCCTAGATTGTTAGAGGTCAAGGCCTTTGTAAACTGGTGCCTGATTCAATTGAGGAATTAGAAGGTCAAATAAATACATCAACTGCGAATCAACATAACGAAAAATAGATCAGTTGTGCACAAACTACGCCCAATTCATGGTATGATAATATCGGATTTTTTTTGCTGCATGGAACTTCTTCTCGCAATATCGATCCAAAAAACAGAAGAGCACTAAGGCTTAAATCTGCATCTTTCCAATTAATCAATGATATATTGTTTCGAAATAATTTTGATGGTGTTTTTCTGCATTGTTTGGAAAAAGAGTAATAAAAAAGGGTGCTAGATGAACTTCATTCCGGTGATGTCGGTGGTCATTTTTTTGGAGATACCACTGCTCACAAAGTACTAAGGGCTGGCTACTACTGTCCGACCTTGTTTAAATATGCTCATACTTTGTCCCGCAAGTGTATAATCTGCCAAAAGGCTGCAGGGCGGGTGAAAAAATCAACTTTTCCCTTACAGCCTATTATTGTAGACAAACCTTTTCAGCAGTGGGGCATGGATATTATAGGACCGATCAATCCCTCTTCCTCATAGCAACACAAATATATCCTCACATCAACATACTATTTCACGAGATGGTTTGAATCTTTACCGTTAAAAGTGGTCAATACGAATCAGGTAGTGTCATTTCTGAACTCTCATGTTATCACTCGATTCAGAATTCCTGAATGTTAGGTTTTTGACAATGATTCTTACTTTTATTCCCTAGATATGAATGTTTTCTCTCTGGAAAAAGGTACTAGGCTAGCTATTACCCTCAAGGGAACGACCTAGTCGAGTCGACAAATAAGAATCTAATCAAGATTATAAAAAGGGTAGTGTCAGGAAACCACAAGAATTGGCACAATGCACTGTACAAAGAACTTTGGGCTGATAGGGTAACTCCAAAAGACTCCATTGGTAATTCTCCTTTCTTCCTTGTTTATGGAAGAGAATCCATCCTCCCCCCACATGTCTTGCTTCCTTCTCTGCAATTATCGCAGAAAGTTCAAGAAGAGGAGTTTCCTCCTCTAGAAAACTGGATAAACGATTTATTAAAATTAGAAGAGGTAAGAACACAAGAAAAACAAAAACTTGACCAACACTAGCAAATTGTGAAGAGTTGGTTCGATACAAGTTCATCCTCTGAAAGGAATTTTGATGTTGAGGATTTGGTTCTCAAGTGGGACAAATCACACGAGGGTAAGGGATAAAATACCAAGTTCCAAAAGCTGTGGCTGGGACCGTTTGTAATTTCTTAAAAATTGGGTCCTAGTTCTTTTCGTCTGCATAACTTGGAGGGACAGTTGGACACTTTCCCAGTGAATGGCTAGTCTCTCAAGAAGTATTTCGCTTGATGATTTCAGATCCACCCTTTTGTAAATATTTTTAATTTTCTTTTCTGTTTTTTATTTTATTTTGGTTCTTTTCATTTTGTTTGATTTTGATTTGTTTTCTAGATGATTATTTCTGGACCACCATTCATTGTTGAAGGGCATCATATTTTTTATTCATTAGCAACAGTTGATAATATTTAAAGCACCTGAATAGTAAGTGCTAAACTCATATCAGTGGAAGTAAGTTTCTCTCTAGTTATTGTGTCTGGTTTCTCATTAAAATCACAGGAAAACACAATTATCCTCAAAAACATTCTAACGCCATCCCTGTTTTAATGAGAACAAATCAATGTGCTTCCCTATCCCAGAGATGATTTCTTAATAGAAGTCTAATTGTCCAAATTATGATGGAAGTCATCAGAACAGAAAAATAATTCTTAAATGATCAATCCTTTCATTACCAGACTGTGAGATCTTTAGTATCACCCTGCTCTCTTAATATCATGAAGTTTCTGGAAATTTATAAACAAATCTTAGAGAGTTGGAAGCACTGCAATGTGTGGGAATTGTGTGTAAACCCGTCGGGACACTGAACAGGTCTGCTGGTAGCGGGTAAATGCACACATGATACCAAGACAACTTCGTCGAGGTACTAAACAGGCCTGTTGGCAGGGAAGCAATGTCGGGTTTCATATCGTTAAATATTTATTATGTTGGAATAGTTATTATTCTAGGACATATGTCCGGATTAGAAGAATGGTTCTTGTAACACTTTGTGGAGTGAGTGACTTATCCAGCATAATGCCTGATTACTTAGATGGAGTATGGTTTTGAGATATGATACAGTTGACGCTATCATGTGATATTGATAATGATGATGGTGCTCGTGATTTGATCATGAGATAGCCTGTGTGGCTATGACGATGCTACCAGTTGAATGGTATGTGTTGAGGAAAATATATGAAATGATCTCACTCAAGCATTTTCAGATTCTTCTTAGCTAGAGAAAAATAGATGGGAATATCACCCTATGTTTATATGCATCAAAATTAATATCCTAACTCACAAGTATTGATTACAAGTGCTTAGGCTGGTTTTTTAATAAATAAGATCTTGATGAAAAATTCATTATTTATGTGATTTTCTAAATATAACAGTTGCTGAAATAAATATAGAGACAGAAGCAAAGACACCAAGTCAAGTCAAAAGAGATGAGACATAAAGAAATCCTTTATTTTATTCCAATTCATCAAAGAATCGTTCTCTTTACAAAATTTCCCGAGGAAGTTTTGGACCAAATTCAAACTTAGCCGTTCCCGATGAAACATACAAAAGGACTTCTGACAAAAAATTAAAAACTGAACTTTAAAATATAGATCATCTTGCCACAGTTTGCTTCCCACTCGACTCTACACAATATCCTTTCTCATTCATGAAAACTAATTCACAAGTAGACAAGTCTACACAGACTATCAAAGATAGAACAACACCTCTGAAAAACAAGTGTCTGAATGATGTAATTCATCCTTGAATCTTGTTTTCAACAATAAGACCCTGATATCAAAAAAAATAATTAGGTTTCTAATGAATTAAGGAATGAATGAAAACTGAACTATCTCAATAAAAACTTAAAGAGAAAACCTTACTATGATTCTCCTTCTATTCTCCTTTGTTCCTCCCTTTCCTTTTGCCTTTAAGCAAATTAGAATTGGTTGAAGTGGTTGAACTACTTCCTTAGTTAAGTTAACTAAAAATCAACCAATTTTTTAGTTAGGGGGAAAATTAATAAATCATAGTAAGGGTTCTAAATAAATAATAACTAGTGGGTGGGACCCCTTGTGACTCCCTTTAGATTTTAACAATTATAACACAACTAGTTAATTAAACAAAACAACCCTCCTTGTGACTCCCATCATCACATTCATATTTGACAATTTATCTCAATGATATTTGAAATTATTTTCAAAATATATTACTCATATATCCAAAAATAACATGCTGTCCAAAATTTCTGAAGTCAACTGTCATCAACAATAAATAAAATAAAAACTTAAAATCCATATTTCCCACTATGGGAGGTGTTATCACTCCAGGAAACTACTTAGGGTTGTAAGCTAAGTATGCCTGGTAACTTAAGAATTGAATATTTTTCAGTAGGTGGATCAATGGGATACTAAGATAGCACAATGGAGAGATGACTTATCCAAATAGCTTAATGAA
>ML791692.1:38046-48493 GCA_009831015.1 Picea engelmannii | reverse complement strand
TAACTGTAATTAAATTTTAGGAACAGGGAGTGGATAATGAATATGGGAAGGCGAGGGGATTGTAATTAGTGAAAATTGAAATAATGGTAGGGAAAAGAGCAGATACTATTCATAAAATCAATTAAGTAATCCATCAAACAATTATGTATTTAATGCAAACGATCCAACACTAACCAGATAATTATTGTGATCAATTAACAATTATTGTGTATAATTTAACTATTATTGTGTGTTAAATTTGCTCATTGTTCACATTTAAATCCATAACACTTTTAATTAACACAATGCCATCTTACTCAAAACAATAGGCCTTCCAAACAACCTGTATAAGAAATATGTTTCCTTTCACTTGTCCCATTATATTTAAAACAATTTCAAATGAGCACATAATCATTTCTTTCCACTCTGTTCAACATCCAAACATCAACCATTGTCCATGAATTATCTCCTCGAATCAAACACAGACACAAGTTCTTTTAAAATCGTTCCCAATTCCATTCCTCTAATCAATTTAACAATTAACTTGTAATGAAACCATACTGTTATAAAAACCATGCCCATCTCTGATACGATGCACGATATCCATAAAACATACATAGTAGACAACCAAGTCACAAATATCACGATTTTAAATTGCAATAATCTTGATTGGCAATTAAAACACACGGTAAAAACAACCATCATTTCAACTTATACCATGTTGTAGGAAACACACAACCTAGTGCATAACGCAAGGAAGCATACTCCCAATCAAACCATAAACAATGTTGAGTTATCAATCCAACACAAGGAGGCTGTGACTGTATGCACAATTCCATTTCTCAACCAATTTAAACCATGCTGAGCTATCGAATCAACTGTCACAATAAAAGAATACAACGATTATACACCAATCATCATTTCTGATTGCAACTGTGTAATCAACTCGATCAACAGAGATGAGCCCATAATAAAACCACTGTCAATGCTACTGCATAACAATCAACAATATACTTGACCTGAAATAACTGGTTATTTATCAAAATCGGGCCTTGAATAATCAAGGTTGAGCTCTGAGTAATCAAGGGTTCACTCGGTAGAACCAACATAGGGAGACTAGAGTCGACCATACAAATAGTAGGTGAGAACCCTTTGAGACAACACGGTGGTCACATAGGCCATGTAACTAATATCTTTCAAGACAGGGTGACAGTTCACACCAGGTAGGAAATATTATGAACAGAGGAGCAGAGGCTTCTTACTGACCAGTAATAACACCGAGAACACGTAGGGAATAACCCTCGTGGTTTTCCCCAAAAAATAAAATAATGGATATATAAATACAGAGCTCAGATAATAGAAACCAACCCTAACAAAACCTCTTGGGATAATATCCACCATAACCAACTTGTGTAGAGACCAGAAACATAAAATGAGCCCACGAAAAGGTGAAAACGATATGCAACGAACCAAGGTGATCCAACAATTTCACAACAACCCCATAACAACAAATGTGACCAGGTATGGTTACAAGGACTGCGAGGAGATGGCCAACAAATCCATATGGAATGAAACCCTCCAAAAAAACTTATAAATACAATAGAGAGCCTTCATGGCTTCCACTACACAGAATAATCAATGGACTCATGACTTTAACTATCCATTTTTTTCATTTGCAACGAATACCACAAAAACAATCATTACATAGAACATTAAGAAATTACACAGTGGCCAACCTCAAGGAAAATACAGACCAATACATCACTGAGCCAACATCTATTTCATAACCAGAGTGAGTTCATGGATGGCGAAAAAAAAACCATACCTATAACCAAATTGCCTTAAAAATCCGAGCCTGGTCGAGCAATTCCTTCCTCGCCTGAATATCGGAGCTTAACCACAAAAAAATCAAATGAAAATAACCAAGCTAGGGTGACGTCCAGTGGGAGAGGTATGGAGTGACGTGCAGTAAATGCACATCGCTTCCATCCTCTACCCATTCAATTACTTAGTACACGCCAGCCAACCATCAATTAATCCATTCAATTAATCCATGCATTGAAACCAACATCCATTACTTGCCAAGTGCGCCACCCTATATCACATTAACCATTGCAAAACATACCATAATGCATATCAAATGTGACTTCATATAACTCAAGAATAAATATTCTGGGAAGCAAGAAGAAACTCTAAATCATTGGACATAACCCTAGAAGACAAATCGGCTAAAGAAAATAACTAGTATTGATTTTTTAGCCTCCAGAAAGACAAGTCATCCTAGACAGCTAAGGAAGAGCCATATAAATATAGGATGCCATAGCTCATTTGGAGAAACACAAATCACAACTGCAGAAATTCAGTGAGTGCGCAAGTTTGGAGAGTAGTTGCAGTTGTAGCTACTGCAACTAGTATTTTCGGTTTTAGGCTTGGACTTTCTCTTGGTTATGGTTTGTACTTTCTTCTTGGTACACTATCTCTAGAGAGTGGTGCGCTACCTTGATTGGCTTTTGGACCTAGGGTTTGCTTCCAAAATTATTCTCTCTTTTGGACCTTGATTCTTCCTCTTTATTATGGGAACTCTCCCCCCATTCATGGTGGGTCACCATCACTATTCTTAGAGCTTGTCTGGGAAATCTCAGATTGGTTAAGTGCTGAGAATCAACGGTTCATTTTTAGTCAACTTTTCCATTATCTTAAAAATAGAATGGTACATTTGTAAATCGATATTATGTTGTAGAAATCTATTGTTTTACAGTAGTATGCAGTCCCTTTTTGGTTGCGCAAAAACAACATATAATTGTGTTCCTCTCTCCAGTAAGGAGGTTTTTGATAAATCCCTGCGAGTAATTATTTTTCAATTTATTATTTTCTAGATTCCAAGGTTCATCATTGCACAATGAAATCTGTTGGGATTCCACGCGCTAGGTAAAATAGGGACTCAAGAAACGTAGGATCAGATGATCTGGAAATACCCATCATTGTTCGAGGTATCCGTGGTCAAAATATGGGTGGGTAAGCTTTCGAATCTCAATCATTGATTAAGGTCGTATCAACGGTCTACATCCTTATACATCCTAAAAGTAGTCATGACTTATGCTAAAGAGTCAGTGGCTCCAACGAGAAGCACCCACATAAGCCACACATGAGTTAACTAAGTTTACTTCGTGCTGGTGTTTTTCAGGGTGTCCACCAGGGAACTCATGGTGGTCAGTAAGGCCATAGTTTCATTCTTATGGGTGGTGTTATTACTTCCCCTCGGCCTCCTGCCATACCATGAAGAAATTAACTCTTGGGCACTCAAAGGCATAAGTACTTGGTCACCCGAATGGGTATTAGTAGGCCCTTATAAATAGGGTAGGGTAGTATATCCTTCCATTTATATTTTTCTAATAAAACGTATTCAACTCCTTCGTGAGCCCAAGCAGGCCAAGTGAAATTTCCTTCTTTGATACCACTTTGTAACATACTCTACCCCTTAAGGAATTATAAGGGATGGGGTGTCCAATTTTTCTCGATTTATCCAAATTATCTTACTTCCTTCCATTTTCATCTCCTATCAACCTCTCCATCAAGTTGGGTCTTCAGCCTCCTTACACCTAGTGGTGACATTGCAAATGGAATAAATTAAAGGATTTCTCTAATTATAAGAATATTGATGGATACAAGTGGATGTGTACAAATCCAACTCTTGAAGCGTAGTGATGGATACAAGTGTATGTGTACAAATCCAACTCTTGATGGACACCTAAATAATTTTTGGAGGTTGTTAGGTTAAACTTGACTAGGTAAAAGAGTCAAAGTTGTTAGATCAACAATAGTGGTTTTAGGCACATGGTTTTGGTAGCATGTGGTTTCACATCCCATGGATTTCATGTAATAAAGCCTTTAAAAGGCTTGTAATACTCCATTGTAATGGGTCAAGATTTTAGAGGTGAAGGCTCACTTGGTCTGGGCCAGGAGGTTGGTCGGCTTGGCTGGGTTTGGCTAAGGTGGTTGGTTTTCCCGTAAGGGTTTTTGAGGAGAAATAGTTTTTTTTATGTGTGCATGTTTCTATGTTTATATTTATTATTTCTATTGATTTTTAATATGGTATCGTATCTTAAGGTTTGCTTGGATAACAAATTATCTTAAAAGGAGGGATTTTATGGTGAAGCCATGGGAGATGGGAACATGGTCGGTAGAATTTGTTTCAACATTCACCACCAGAATGGTTGTAGGCATGATTTTCTTAATGAGGTGGATAAGTCGTGGGATCAAGTTCGGGGAAGTGAAAGTAGAAGGCAATAGTGAAATAGTCATCGCCACGATCTTCCACTCGTGGATCATCAAGAACTCAATGTGATCAAGGTGGACAAGCTTGAATTAGAAGGGGACATTGAGTTTCTTGGAAAAATTGCATGGATTGTCTCTAGTAATATGGATCTCAAGGGATGAGGAGGCGGAGCCAAGTGCAGTGAGGTGGACATGCAGAGCGCCTTCGAGTTTGACCACGATTGTTTTGAGAAAGGATGCCCATTGATCACCTAGGCCTATTTCAAATTATTTGATATATATTTCTTCATCACACTCAAGTGCCTCCAAGAGTGCCTGGCTGATGGTGAAATGTGTGAATTGCACCAACAAAGAGGCATCCCAAAAACTCTTATATATGCTTATCTTGTGGACCATGTCCAATGGTGAAGAATTAATTGAATTTCCAGTGCTAGTTCTAGTGCCAATAGCATTATGTTTGTCTCCGTCCATGTTCATGGTGTTAAGGATTCAGGAAGTGAGAGACTCCTTGAAATAGAAATCCACCCAGTGAAGGGGCTTTCCGAGAGGGGAGAGATGTTGATTGAGTCACGCCAATATCGCCTGAGCATGATCTAAGTTGTCGAGTTCCATAGCCTCCGTTTCTTTAAGAAGTTTTTCCAATATTACCTACACCATAAACCCCTACCTTGAAAGTATGATTAACAATGGCCTTCTTCCTGAGTTGGTGGTGGTGGTGGTGCGGAGACAGTGGAGGAAACGACTGGTGGAGAAATTTTTGTCACCTCTATAGATACTGGAGAATTTCTTGATGTTGTTGGGGTTTCATCATGTTCATGTATTCATGTTGCTTGAATTTTTGCTACCATAGCTAGTGCTCAAGACCAAAATGTCATGGGATGTCACTAGGCCAGATCAATGCAAAGTAATTTATGGGGCATTATGAGTGTCATAAATATTGGATAATATTATGCAACAAAAGAATAGGATCGACGGTGGTGATCCAGAAGATATACCAAGAAGTGAGCATGAGGATATGGAGCAAAGGCCAATGCAATGGAAAGGTGAGAGGATAGAAGCATAAGTGTCGAGATAGCAACAAAAAAGAAAATATTTTAATGGAGTTGAAGATATTTATTTCATGTAAATGGGCATACGCCTATAACACCTAGTTAGGAATGTGTATCCCTGGTAACTTACCAATAAATTCTAGACGCAGACCTAGGTGATAGGGGGGAGAATGTTAGATTCTTGGGTACTCTGGTTATAAAATTTGAGGGGGTAGGGCCTGGAGGTGAGCAGTTCGGAATCACTTGGTGGTTTGGTCATATTTGGTCATGGGAAACCTTACGTAAAGTTTAAAGGGAGAAAATTTAGGTTAAAATTGACTTGTTAAAAGAGTCAAAGTTGTCAGATCAATAGTGGTGGTTTCATGCACATGGTTTTGGTATCCCCTAGTTTCAGATCCCATGGATTTCGTGTAATAAATCCTTTAAAAGGATGGAAATGCTCAATTGTAATGGGTTGAGAGTTTAGAGGTGAAGGATCACTTGGTTGGGGCTAGGACGTTGGTCGGGTTTGGCCAAGGACAATAATAGATCTATCATTCGATGGTTTTTCCCGTAAGGGTTTTCCAGGAGAAATATTGTTTTTTGTGTGTGCATGTTGCTATGTTGGTATTTATTATTTCTCTTGATTTTTAATAGAGGTTTGAAAATCAATGTTTGCAAAATTAGTCATAATTATGTTGAATATTATAAATTCTCACACATATCAACTCCAAAAGATCTTACTTAAAGTTGTGGAGGCCCACGTCTAAGTAATGTGTTGGATTACTGAGAGGGGGGGTGAATCAATAATAGAGCAATTGAATCCTTTTTAACCACAATATGCAAGTGTTATATCAATGTAGCATTATCATCCAGTAGTTGCAGAGTAAATAAACAATGAAAAAATGAGAAATCATACACATACATAGTACACCGGTGTTTTTATGCGGAAACCCAAGGCAGGAGAAAACCACAAAATGTTTTTTCTTATATGTCTTTAAGAATTACATTCATTGGAAGCACCAATTTCCTTTGTTTTCCAACTGCAACTGGAAGGACGCTCCAACCCCCTAGTTTCTTAGGCTACAACATGAGGGAAGATCCAACTCCCCTATTCTCTGGCTACAACCAAAAGGAGGCTACAACCCCCTATGTTCTCCGGCTACAACCACCTGTCCTTTCCCCATCCAACCTCCCTGACGTATAAGTAGAATGATGGAACCACTGTCACACTATCACTGTGAGATATACTGTTGTAAACATGTACCAATCAACCTGCACCAAACAAACTGTACCAATAACCTGAACAATGCATCCACCATGCATCAATCTGTACCTCAACCTGTAATAAACTTGTACCATAAACAAGTCCATCAACCATGTACCAACCTATACCAAACAACCTGTAATCATCCTGTACCATAAACAAGTGCATCCAACCATGTACCAAGTATGTACCAATCATGTATCAAGTACTCATCAACTATGACTCATCAAGATGTACCAACATCATCAACTATACACCTCATGTATGTGCCAACTCATCAACTACTTGTCTGAACCATGTACCCAACATGTGCCTCAACCAAAAGCCCTCATCAATTTCGTCATCCAAATATGATTTTTAACTTTGTAATAAACCCGGTGTATATGATCACATACCTGTAAATCTTCCTTAACTTTAACAACAAGAGAATTGCATTTTCATCAAACTTTAGTTTAGTCTCACATTACTAGTTTTGGATTAGTCAACAACCTTAACTTGAAATAATCATAACTATGTACTTGTAATGAATAAAGATCTGAAAATAGTACACAATATTTTTTAGTGTGTTTTATGCAATTACTACAGGTGTCACTACTTGGAGCCTCTCAGAAAATGAGTTATAGCAAAAATGGCATACCTTGTTGAATTATGTCTTATTCTAGAGAGCGAACTTGTAGAGCATTCCCCGCACGAAATATTTGTTGTATGGATCTGAAAATTTTACACAGAATACTACAGAATGTACTCTAACCAACACATTTTGTCTTACTGAATTTGGATCTATTATGAAGAAGTTATGATGTTTTTACCCGAAACACCTGTTTTAGACTAGTTTCAGGACTAGCAACAAACCCTATTTTCCACGGAGTGTAAATCCAAAAATACAACGACCTACAAGATAAAATGTGTACCACAGTTACTTGGATATGTTTCCTCAATGGTCTCCCAAGTTCATGGTTTGAATCATTCTATAAAAAAAATTATTGCAAAAATTGTGAGATGACCTGTAAATAACATACCTTAGAAAGAATCATCAAAAGAATTTATCCTCCCTTGAATTCCGGCCTTCTTTACTTCACCTTCCCTCTGAAATTTGGCTTAGATATCCTTTGGTTACCTCAGTCACCTGTAGATATTCAATATGCTCAAGTGTGATTAAAATGAGAGAGCCTTGCCTCTTATTTATACTTTCATGTAGCTTCCTCAAGGGGTTACCTTTTAACCATCTTAACCCAATTTCCTTATTTTAGGTCTAACCCACTTCTAACCACTTTCCATAATTAGAAATTTCTCCATTTACTTTATTATTTAAATAAGCCTCCTTGACTTTGTCACTTCACTTTATTATTTAAATAATCCTCCTTGACTTTGTCACTTCACTTTATTATTTAAATAATCCTCTTTGTCTTTGTCACTTCACTTTATTATTTAAATAATTTCTTCTTTGCAAGCACTTTGACTTCTTTGAATTTTTGAGGCTTCAAGCCAACATATAAGAGTCCTCCAACTTCGTAAGGCCATAACTCTCAAATTGTGAGGAGTTATGTGACGTTCCACATACCACCAGAAATGGAATGACATGTACTATCCATATAGAATAATCTTACCTAAAAATATGTTAAAACGTATATCATTATACATCAAACAAACTTGGGTTCATTACCCAAACCTGGGTTCTCCAACTTCCCATGGCCATAACTCTCTAACCGTGAGGAGTTATGTGACGTTCCACATACCAATGAAAATGGAATGACATGTACTATCCATTGCTAATAGTCTTACCTTCAAATATATTTAAACTCATACCATTATACATGAAACAACCTTGGGTCCATTACCCAAACCTTTTTGCTACCAGGATTCTCTACCAGACTTTCTCCAAGAGTTGACATCAATCACTAAGGGTTGAAATCAATCTACAATATCACTCTCCAATGGTTGAAATCAATCACAACCAACAATCCATACCAACTTTCCATCAACCTAAGCCAACTGTGTAGTGTACCCTTTTCGCAGTTCGGAGCTTACTCACGCTCTGATACCAAATTGTAGTGTCACTTTTCACTACCGAGGCTTTCAAACCTCTTGCTACCATTCGGTACATGGAATTTTTACATAAATCATGCAGGCATTGTATAACCACATGCGTTCAAGCAAAGCAATACATTTTAATTCTCAGAATAAACATATCTCGTTACTGCTATAATTAAACATTCCATACCATTTAACAATAATTCATTTACACAGCGGAAAACATGATACATAAACAGCATAGTCATGCACAACATGATCAAAGCATAATTCAAATACTTATCTCTTTAACAGCTGTAGAAATCACCAACCAAGTGCAGGCCTTCCACGAACCTCCCAGCCTTAGACCGCACTGTTCATCAGCTCAACAGTGGGTCACCCCCGAGCTGGGACTGAGCTCCACCCCAAGGCAAGGAATCCTAGGCTAGGCTAAGGTTACAGGGAAGTCAACACATAAATATCTGGAAGGATTCTTCCCAAAGATGCCATCTTACGCCCACTACTACTAGACTCTCATTCCCCACATGCTTGTTCTGCCCGGGAGTATACACCTTCACACGCACAGTCCATCGGTGCTAACCTCCCTCTCCGGGTCTCGGCAACAGGCCGGATCAGGAAGTCTCAGAGACCGTAGCTGGTGCTGGACACTCTCTGGAAGAAAACCCTTCCCAGCAAACTCTTTCACCTAGAAAGAGTTGCTCACAGGCCTGACAACCTGTCTCTTCCAACAACAGTCACCTCCCTCACCTGGAGAGAGATCATACACCATCTCAGTCACAAATTTCACTAGCCAGCAAGCCACGCGCGATACAGTTCTGCATGACCACCACAGTCATCCGGGAATACAGACTCGGGCTTCTCACACAAGCTCAGCAATGGCGGCAAGGTCTCACGGTGTTGATTCCGAGAGGACATGACAACAATCCACGCAGGGAAATACACAGACTCCCTGGTTTCGAATGGGTAAAGAGTGAACTGGCCTTTCAGATGGACACAATCTTCTCGGCTCTCAGAACAGAGGGCATACACAGATTTTGCAGAACAAACACAGGCTTTACGTCTTTCAGAGATGAACCAGGGTATTCTTGTAGAGACCCACTCCACGGTTCTGTACAAGGGTGTTCTTGCAGAGGTCATACCGGTTCCACACTCAGAGGTTCGGGTCCGAATGGAGAAGATCCCCTCACGCGGTTCATCTCGGCGATTATATTTGCATGCACCAGGGTTGACACTTGTCACCCTAGGAACTGCATGCGTTCCCATAGCGTGCATCCCCTTTGCATGTTCCCCCCCTTGCCAGGAACTTAGGATAAAATAATATGCACATGGCTCTTTTTGGAAATAATATTAAAATATTATTCCAGGCCTAAGCCCCCTAGGCTTAGCCCCTTGGCTCAACACTCAGCCCCTTTTTCCCACCTTCCAGCCCCTAATCCCTTGCCCACTCTGTGGATGCTCAGTCCCCCATCACTCATTCATCGTGGTTGGTCTGCACCTGACGGTGTTTATATTTTATTGATGTGCTGCATACATACAGATACAAAATCCAGGCCCTTGGCCTTCAACCCTTAGGCTCTCTGGCCTAATCAAACACATAATCCTACCAGCTTATATAAAACTTGGCTCACCAGCCTATAACACATATTTACAATCTCTTTCAGATCATGGTTTACATCGAGGCTCGGCCTTGGGGACAGTACAATCCCCTCCCCTTATTTTTGCACTGTCCTCAGTGCAACTTTACATAGCATCTGCAAGCTTTTCAAAATTTTCAAAAAGATGCGGGTACTCTGCCCGCATAACATCTGCATGCTCCCATGTCATGTCCTCAGGACCGTACCAGGTCCACTGGACCTTTACAAGCTCT
>ML791692.1:16838-37571 GCA_009831015.1 Picea engelmannii | reverse complement strand
AATATGCGCACAGGATGCACTTGCAGGACACCTTCTGGTTCCACCTGAATCACAACCCAATCGATAACATGATTAGCATCAGGTACATATTTCTTAAGTAGTGAAACATGAAACACATTATGTACAGTCATAGATGCAGGTAACGCAAGCATGTATGCAACCGACCCAATCCTTTCTAAGATCTCAAATGCCCCACAAAATCTTGCTGCCAACTTGGCGCAACTTCCCAATTTCAGGGAACTCCTGTTAGTTTTCACTTTCAGGAAAACATGGTCACACACTTTGAATTCTCTATGGGTTCTGTTACTATCAGCGTAACTTTTCTGCCTGTCCTGGGCAACTTTCAAATTCTGTTTGATTTTTATCATTTGATCTTCCATCTCTTTGAGTAGTTTGGGTCCAACTACTATGCTGTCAGTTGGATTATCCCAGCTCACTGGAGTGTTGCACTTTCTTCCATAAAGTGCTTCAAATGGGCTCACCTTCAGTGATGCATGATACCCATTGTTATAGGCGAATTCTACCAAAAGCAGGCAGTCTTCCCACCTTGATGGTTTATCCATCACATACATTCTCAGCATGTCTTCGATTACTCAGTTCACTCTCTCTGTCTGTCCATCAGACTCAGGATGATACGTTGTACTAAAATTCAGATTCGTTCCGAATCCCTTGAACAGTCCTTTCCAGAAATTTGAAGTGAATTTCGGGTCCCTATCAGACACAATTGTCTTAGGAATTCCATGCAAGCGTGCAACTTCTTTTAAAAAGATATCAGCAACATCTGTTGCTCTGTGGGTGGTTTTTAGTGGAATAAAATGGGCATCTTTAGTAAGCTTGTCCACCACCACCATGATTGAATCATGCTGCTTGCTTGTTCTGGGCAATCCTGTGACAAAATCCATTGTTACCACATCCCATTTCCACTCAGGAATAGGTAAAGGCTGCAACAACCCTGCTGGGTGTCTATGCTTAGCCTTGACCTTCTGGCATTCCATACATCTGGCGATGTATTTAGCAATTTCTTTCTTCATACCTGGCCAAAAATAATGGCTTTTGACTGCTGCCACAGTCTTCTGATATCCAGGATGTCCAGCATAAGCCATGTTATGCATCTCCTTTAGAATTGCTAGCTTCAA
This sequence comes from Picea engelmannii, assembly GCA_009831015.1. Classification (NCBI taxonomy): domain Eukaryota; kingdom Viridiplantae; phylum Streptophyta; class Pinopsida; order Pinales; family Pinaceae; genus Picea; species Picea engelmannii. The sequence continues at coordinate 36,435 of ML791692.1, read as the reverse complement.
TTCTCGGTCATTGGGTACATATACTCTGTTCTTATACAGAAGTAGACCATCATTTCCCAAGGCATAACCTTTCTCTATCTGTGGTCTTTCATGCTGCTGTAGCTTTGCTACAAGATTTCTGTACTGCAAATAAGCACTTGTAGCCTCCATAATTCTGTCTTTCAACTCAGTTTTGTACATGCTAATGGTTGTAGCATGTAATTCATGCACTTTTCTGCTGAGTGCATCAGCCACCTTATTGTCTTTCCCTTTGATATACCTGATGTCAAAGTCATATTCACACAGAAATTCCAGCCATCTAATTTGTCTGTTATTTAAGGTCGACTAATCAAATAAATATTTCAGTCCGTTGTGGTCTGTTCTTAATTCAAATCTCTTGCCCATGAGGTAATGTCTCCATTTCCTCAATGCGTGGACAACTGCTTCCAGCTCTAAATCGTGAGTGGCATAATTCTTTTCATGCTCTTTCATCTTTCGGGATTCATAACAAATTACAAATCCCTCTTGGCTAAGAACTCCTCCCAGCCCCTCCTTACACGCATCTGTGCACACTATGTAATCCTTATTTGGATCTACAATATTTAGGATTGGAGCACTAGTGAGTAGCTGCTTCAAGCGCTGGAAGTTGCTCTCGCATTCTTCAGTCCACTGGAACTTCTTCCCCTTCCTTTGCAAGGAAGTGATGGCATGAGCTATCCTTGAAAATCTGGCTATGAACCTCCTATAATAGCCTGCCAGACCCATAAAGGATCTAACTTTTGTTACATTCCTTGGCACTGGCCATTCTTGAATGGCCTGTACCTTTTCAGGATCCACAACAATCCCCTCTTTAGAAATAATGTGTCCCAGATAGTGGATCTGCTTTTGGTAAAAAGAGCACTTGCTCAGTTTTGCGTATAGCTGGTGTTCTCTCAACACCTGTAGCACCATTCTAAGATGTTGTTCATGTTCTTCCTCTGTCTTGGAATACACCAAGATATTGTCCAAGAAGACTATGACAAACTTGTCCAAATAATTTCTGAACACTCCATTCATTAAGCACATAAAGACAACAGGCACGTTGGACAATCCAAATGGCACCATTGTAAACTCATAATGACCGTACCTTGTTCTGAAGGCGGTCTTGCTGATGTCCTCATCCCTTATTCTCACTTGGTGATATCCAGATCAGAGATCTATTTTCAAAAATACTTCCGCATCCTTCAACTGATCAAAAAGATCATCAATCCTTTGCAGAGGATATTTGTTCTTGACAGTGACTTTATTCAACTGCCGAAAGTCAATGCACAACCTCATCATTCCATATTTCTTCTTCACAAATAGGATCGGGGCTCCCCATGGTGACACACTGGGGTGAATGTAACCTTTCTTTAGTAGTTCTTTGAGCTACAATTGCAACTCTTTCAGCTCTGGTGTGCTCATTCTATAAGGAGCCTTTGAAATCGGAGCTGCTCCAGGCATCAAATTTATAGAGAAATCGATGTCCCTCTTCAGAGGTAGTCCAGACACCTCTTGAAACACGTCCTTAAACTCTTTGAGCACCCAGTCGTCTTCCATATTTGAGACCACATTTTGGAATGCTTCTTCCACCCGGGCTGCAAATAATTGACAGCCTTTCCGGTAACATTTCTTCAGCTGCATGGCTAAGATTTCCCTCACAGCCACGGCTCTGGGAATTCCTTGGACTGTTACCTAATTTCCCTCTTCATTCAGACATGTGAACCTCTTGTTTCGGCAATCCATAAGGGCATGGTGCTGGTCCAACCAGTCCATCCCAATTAAGCAATCATATGAGCCTAAAGGAAGAATGTTCAATTCAGCCTTAGTGCTCATTCCTTTCATGTCCAATGAACAAGACTTAACCAATTTAGTGACCTTCCTCTTGGTCCCTGTGGCTAACTGCACTAACCAAGACTTCTCATGTTTTCTCTTCATTAGATGCAAACCTTCCACCACTCTAGGATCTACATAACTATGGCTAGCCCCTGAATCAATTAAAATAACAAGTGGTCGGTTGTTGATCATACCTTCCACTTCAATCATGTGCGATTGAAATTATGCTTTCTTATTGTCCAGGGCTGCATAGATCCTCGGCATTCTACTGTCCATATCCTCCACTATTTCATCTTGTTGAACAGTATGTACAGTTCTCGCCTTACCATTTCTATGGGGACAATCTCTGTACTTGTGGTTTCCTTGACAACCCCAACACTGAATGGGCACCTGTCTCTGTGTTTGTGGTCTCTCTTCAGTCATTCTCGGCTCTCTAAATGATGGCTGTCCCTGAAGATTGTTTCTGAAAAAGGGAGTTTTGTTTCCCTTCTGTCTCTGTTCTTTCTTAAACTTCTTCCGGTCATCCCAAGCCTTCCGAAAGGTAGGCTTTTCTCTTTGCTGTTCATATAGGCATTTCGCCCTTCTTATGGTTTCTTCCATGGTCTTAGGATCATTGTATTGAATCTTGTCACTGATGGAAGGTGGTAGTCCACTCAGATACCTCTGAATTTTAACAGCCTCGTCTTTGATGAATGGAACATACTTCAGTAGTTCCAGAAAACTTCGTTCATACTCATCAATGGTCATACTGCCCAACTTGAGTTCGAAGAACTCCTTCATCTTTCTGTCATAGTATCTTTTAGTCAGGTATTTCTTCTCGAAATAACTCTTAAATTCCTTCCAAGTGACCTCTTTCTCTCTGATGTGCTGTACCTGCACAAACTGATCCCACCACATGGATGCTTTTCCTTTCAACTAGTACATTTCAATTCTTCCCTCTGCATGGGCAGAAAAATTCTGCAGCTGGAAGTATTTCTTCATGCCCAGCATTCAAGTTTCAGCATCTTCCTCCTTATTATGCTCTCCATCAAATGTTGGAGGTTTAATTTTGTTCATCTCTCCCTTCAATTCCTCCTTTCCATATTTTCAATGCTTTTTGGTAGGGGACGGGCTCAAACTACTGTCTGGCTCCTTGTCAGAATGTTTTTGGGAGCGACTGTGATGTTGGCTACCACTCCTCGATCTACTTCTTCTCCCATGATTTCTGTGACTCTCTGTCATATCTGAGTCTCTTCCCTTCTCAAGTTTCTTCTCTATTCTTTCCAGGCTCTCCAAAAATTTTAAGTTTAGCTCACCCTGCCGATCCCTGACTTTCATAAGTCTTCGGCTATCATCTCGGCGAGCGTTGGCCTCTCTTTGCAACCTTTCAATGATTTTCATCATGTGACCTTCCTTATCCATCTCCTTTCCATGTCCATTAGAGTTCGATCCTTCAACTCCTAGGTTAACATCCTTTCCTTCCCGTTCGTCTTCCATTTCAGGGGTAATCTGCACTCTTCCCCACTCCATACTCGGCGTTGATTAACTGGAGTTCTGGCCTTTGTTGAACTCTACACACGCACTGTGCAATTGAATTCAAAATTTGTCAGGCCATTAAACTTCATGAACAATCCACAACATTTATAACTAATACCAACAAGAACAAAAGAAATTTCAATTCCAAATGAGTTTTCTGAGCTTCTCGTTCGGCTCTGCAATTTTCGTGTTTTTGGAGCTTTCATTTTCGACACTTCGGGATTTCGGAACTTCCGGTTTTTGTACCTCGGGACTTCGGGTTTCGGGGTTTCGGAGTCTCGGTACCGAAGAACTCTTGTTTAACTCTCTAGGCTACACTCGTGGTTCACACGACCTCCCCTTATATGACCATAGTCATACCTCCTATCAGGGTTTTGGACTTCCCAATGTCCAAATGCACATGTCCTCAGGATTCGCGATTCTCCGAATCCCGACGTGCCCTTCAAACATTAGCCCTCCTGGCTTAGCTCCTGGTCCACGTGACCTCTACCCCGTGACCATAATCAAACCTCTCGTCAGTGTTTTAGACTTCACGAATCCAAAGTGCATAAACACCTTGTCACCAGGATCCCCGATATCCCGATGACCCAATACCGATAGACGACTCCCTTGTCGGGATTTTTTCCCGATGACTTCGATGGCTGCCACTTGTCCACGTCACCGACTCCACCGTGGCCCCACACTATTTCCTTATCCTGTCGGGATATCGCATTTCACGATTTCAAGTTGCAAGATTATTCTATCCTCAGGATCTCTGATACGCCGATTTCTAACTCTCTTTGGATTTCTGACATGCGTCCCAAATGATGGATGGTTTAGGTCAACCCTCAAGTTTCGCTACTTTACAAAACCATGAACCTTCACTTACCGAAACTTCGATGACCACATTCCCGATCTGGATGACCACGCGACACGTGCCCTCTGTTTTTCGGACGGTCTGGATCTAATTCAGAACTTTCACCCCTAGTCTCTGAGGTTTAAACTTCGGACATCTCCCGACAGATCCTACGGCTGACGGGTTTTCCGACCGAGATTTGACGGCTCAGACGATTCCTAACCAATTCGGAATTTCGCATATCACGATTTCCACATTTCCTATGTATTTCAAAAAGGAATTTGACTTCCTACGCACATTTTTCCAGATCCGACGGTCACGAGGGCTCGCCTTCCCTCCCAAACAGATACTAAGGCTCTAACACCATTGGTGTAGAGACCTGTCTCCCCGTGGCCATAGACCACACCAGCTGTGGTTTCACTACACCGCTAAACCTCCTGGGCTCGTAAGCGCAGTCGAGCAACTACTTGACACTTTGGAACAAACCAAGGTCCGAAATTGGCCACTCCAGACCCAATTTCTCTTCACATTCTTGGTCCAAAGACCGCTCCACTTGCCCATCTAGGCTCAGTGTCGAAACCTTGGCTCTGATACCAAATTGTAGTGTACCCTTTTCGCAGTTCGGAGCTTACTCACGCTCTGATACCAAATTGTAGTGTCACTTTTCACTACCGAGGCTTTCAAACCTCCCGCTACCATTCAGTACATGGACTTTTTACATAAATCATGCAGGCATTGTATAACCACATGCGTTCAAGCAAAGAAATACATTTTAATTCTCAGAATAAACATATCTCGTTACTTCTATAATTAAACATTCCATAACATTTAACAATAATTCATTTACACAGCGGAAAACATGATACATAAACAACACAATCATGCACAACATGATCAAAGCATAATTCAAATACTTATCTCTTTAACAGCTGTAGAAATCACCAACCAAGTGCAGGCCTTCCACGAACCTCCCAGCCTTAGACCGCACTGTTCATCAGCTCAACAGTGGGTCACCCCCGAGCTGGGACTGAGCTCCACCCCAAGGCAAGGAATCCTAGGCTAGGCTGAGGTTACAGGGAAGTCAACACATAAATATCTGGAATGATTCTTCCCAAAGATGCCATCTTACACCCACTACTACTAGACTCTCATTCCCCACATGCCTGTTCCACCCGGGAGTATACACCTTCACATGCATAGTCCATCGGTGCTAACCTCCCTCTCTAGGTCTCGGCAACAGGCCGGATCAGGAAGTCTCAGAGCCCGTAGCTGGTGCTGGACACTCTCTGGAAGAAAACCCTTCCCAGCAAACTCTTTCACCTGGAAAGAGTTGCTCACAGGCCTGACAACCTGTCTCTTCCAACAACAGTCACCTCCCTCACCTGGAGAGAGATCATACACCATCTCAGTCACAACTTTCACTGGCCAGCAAGCCACGCGCGATATAGTTCTGCGTGACCACCACAGTCATCTGGGAATACAGACTCGGGCTTCTCACACAAGCTCAGCAATGGTGGCAAGGTCTCACGATGTTGATTCCGGGAGCACATGACAACAATCCATGCAGGGAAATACACAGACTCCCTGGTTCCGAACGGGTAAAGAGTGAACTAGCCTTTTCGATGGACACAATCTTCTCGGCTCTCAGAACAGAGGGCGTACACAGATTTTGCAGAACAAACACAGGCTTTACGGCTTTCAGAGATGAACCAGGGTATTCTTGCAGAGACCCACTCCACGGTTCTGTACAAGGGTGTTCTTGCAGAGGTCGTACCGGTTCCACGCTCAGAGGTTCGGGTCCGAATGGAGAAGATCCCCTCACGTGGTTCATCTCGGCGATTATATTTGCATGCACCAGGGTTGACACTTGTCACCCTGGGAAATGCATGCGTTCCCATAGCGTGCATCCCCTTTGCACGTTCCCCCCCTTGCCAGGAACTTAGGATAAAATAATATGCACATGGCTCTTTTTGGAAATAATATTAAAATATTATTCCAGGCCTAAGCCCCCTAGGCTTAGCCCCTAGGCTCAACACTCAGCCCCTTTTTCCCACCTTCCAGCCCCTAATCCCTTGCCCACTTTGTGGACGCTCAGTCCCCCATCACTCATTCATCGTGGTCGGTCTGCACCTGGTGGTGTTTATATTTTATTGATGTGCTACATACATATAGATACAAAATCCAGGCCCTTGGCCTTCAACCCTTAGGCTCTCTGGCCTAATCAAACACATAAGCCTACCGGCTTATATAAAACTTGGCTCACCAGCCTATAACACATATTTACAATCTCTTTCAGATCATGGTTTACATCGGGGCTCAGCCTTGGGGACACTACAAACTGTCTGGCAATCTCCCCCTTTGGAAATGATGGCAACACCAACATTGATGGAAACACTTAGTCATGATAACATCCATGCTTATACTCCTCATCAATGTTTCTATCTCTCCCCCATTGACATCAATGGAAAAGGGTATCTCCCTTTGGGGTTTCTACCCTTGTGACCATCGCTCCCCCTGTAACCATGCCTCTGTGCTTTTTCTAAAATCATTTACCTTTGCATTTGATAAATCTCTCCCTCTTTGTCATCAATGGAAAAGGTATATTTCCATCCAGGGCTTCTCCCCCTAACTGAACAATCCTTGGGGATACCCCCCTTGAATAAAATCTTCCTAAACCGATCTTCCAACATGAACTGTCCTCTTTATGGTCATTCCTTGTGTAAATCTAAGACATATAAGATAAGCATTCAAAAGCATTCATTTTGGAGTAGAAATTACTCCTAGTCTCTGGCAAAGATACCCAAAGGCTTCCCATGGAAGCGATTTTGTAAATATGTCTGCCACTTGTTCTTTTGTGCCTATTAATGCTCTGTAAATTCCTAGAGGTTGTTAGGAAAGAAGGAATTTACCGGAGGTAACTTATCCAACCGCTTCGAAACTGGAATCTAGCCCTACCAGCTTCATAGAGGGATCTCTCCGGGTGATTTAGATATGTTTCAAATTTAAAATATTAGGCTAATTGAATAAAATATGTTTGTTTTGTTTGTTGTCATTTTTATTAAGTTGGCTGAGGGAGATTTACACATCCATTGGGCTATGGGGTCTGTATTATGAGATAAAAACCTAAAGTAGCTGGTCTGACACTTGTTTTTCCTTGGAGTAGCTGGTTTGGTAAGAAGATTTGAGTTCCCGGAGGTTCTCGATCTCCTTTTTGAGCCTGCTAATCTCTGTTTCTTGCAGATTCATCTCCTCCATGGATTTAGCCAGTCCAACAGTCTTTTCCAGAGACGTCAGTGGAGTTTCTGATGAAATTTCTACCAGTGATGTTGTGCTCACTCTTGAGAGTGGAACTACACTCAATGGAATGACTTCCATGGGTTTTGACTTCTCTTTCTCTTTCACTAGTTTCTCCAATTCAGCCTCCATTTCCTTTAATTGTGCATTATGCTCCATGATCAGCTTAAGCATCTCATATTTTTCTCCTTCTATCTCCGCCATTTCCTTCGTCTGTGAGTCTATTGTGGTTGGTAGCTTCAATTGTTTCCTCAGAGATGCTATGTCAGCATTTTTCTTCTTGAGCATATCCTTAACTGCTTTCACATTCGAGGAATCATATCCGATCTTGAGGACCAGCTCTTCCAACGTCTTGATCCTGTTATCCTTGGCAAAGGATGATATTTTTTCCAACTTCAGCTGAGTCTGGACATTGTTTAGAGATACCTGTAGCTTGGATGCGGTGGTGGAAGCATGGGCCAATGTGGAGAAAACCATTTCTCCAGTCTGCCTATGCAGATCCATTTGATCAGCTGGATGCACATCCTTTGTCTAGAATTCAAAAGTGGCCCTTTTGTAATCAGTGATTACCTTTGGGTCTGGCACCTATGCTTGGAGAAATGCCATGTGCATTATACCCTTCTCAGTGTCGAATGTTGATAGCAGTCTGTGTTGTGCAGTCGATGTTTGCTTCCAGAACTGAGCATATGTGTTGCTGGTCAGCGTCTGATTCTTTTTCTTAATCAAATCATATTTCTCAAAAATACTCATCTTCGGTCCTGCTTTGCCTGGCTAGTTTCCAGGTGGAGTATCTGTAGTCATTTTTGGCAATACTGCGGCTATGATCTGCTTGCTTCTTGTACTAAGGAGTGACTGATCCACCTCCATAGTGGTAGTGGATTGAATTTCCTTTTCACCCGCTGTGTCAGGTTTCTGAGTGATTTTTGGCCTCTTCATGTGCAATTGGAATTCTTCAAATGATACTTCAATGATGGAAGGTGAAGTGTCCTTCCTGGGCCTTTTCTCCTTTGGGACTTGTGGTGTAGTCGTCAGTGAAATAGTGGCCGAAGGGTCCTGTTGTTCTGCCTAAACCAGAGTGTTTGGTTCCCATTCTGTCTGGTTGACGAAGTTCTCTACCTCAGGCTTAGATGTGTGAAAATACGGGATATTCTTATTCTTGATCCTCATCTCATAAATTATCCCGCACGGATCATAGTGCCAAGCGAAACTAGCAGAAAATTTCATTCCTTTTAGCAGTCTGTCTACTTCCTCTCTTGTGCCTCGGCTGTTGCAGATGAAAGACCCAATATGCCCTTTGATTCTGAGCTGCTGCTTCTTCTTTAGAGACACAAAATGTATGTCGTCTAAGTTTCTCATCTGCCTTATGTATTCCAGGGAAAAAATTCTAACAGGTAAGTACCTGGGCAATTTATATGGGGCCAACTTGCACCCATAGACTCTGATCTCAGTATGATTTTGGTACAGGTACCAATCACCATTCTTTGTAAGGTTCGAGAGATGTAGAATCCTCTGAATTTCCTCATTAATTCTGGGTTCGGGTCTGCCGCTAAGCATACTCACCACTGGGTGGTAGAACTGCTCGATGAACTGCTTGAAACTGAATTCTGTGGAGTTACGTCTGAGTAGAGAAGTCCATGTTGTTATTTCCTGTGGTCTACCATCCTCATCCATCTTCTGCATAGAAAAAGAAAATATGTCTGCCTGGAAGAAAACTAACAGGTATGCCAGTATTGAAGAATATCGGAACAAGCCTTCTGTGGTGAAATTTATGAATTGTTCCTGAATGTTGTCTGCCAGGAATGTGCTGTAGTCGAACTGTGTAGTGGGTTTATCATCAGTGGAGAAAATGGACAGAAATCCCAAAATGGGTTCATCTACCCATTGATCTGAAAAATATCCAAGCAAGGCACATAGTGATGTGATGACCTGGTTTCCTTTTATTGAGAACAGGGAGGAAGTATAAGGGGGGGTTTTAGTGGGGAGCTGAGCGGATTGTAGAAGAAAAAACTCAAAAATTTGAGCTCTTTGAGGGAACGACAACTTCTGGTGGAGCTCTGTGATGGTTTCGAGGTTAAATGGTGAGGCGGATTCAGCTCTGGATATCTACATCATCTGGTCGATGGTTTCTAGTGTGATGAGGAAAATAATTTCCCTAGACGAGGACACAATGGCTCTTTGTTCGGGGATATAATGGGCTTGGCACTTGACGACGAATTCTGGGAAGTGGTGAATCTGGGGGAAAAGATACAAGGGTAGGTTGGACTCCCAGAGCCCAATTTTGTCACTCTGGTCTAGGAAAACTTCGTTAAGCCATGACTGTAGGTCCACGAAGTCGAATTCCCATCTTGTGTCTGTGATTAAGTAGTCTTTTTCTGCCAGAGGAATCCTGTCGAGGTCGATAGGAGGCGAGAGAAAAGGATTCTCCTCACCTTCTGTTCTCTTTGATTTTGGTGCCATCACTGTAACAATACCTGCAAATAAAACAAAAGGTCAGCGGGGATGACTGTGGCTTTGGGTAACTGACCGTAACATAGACGAAACGAGAGAAAATGCTCTGGTGCGGAAGGAAAAGGTATTTTTCTGGTGAGAGGACATAGTAAGCGAATGGAATAATATGGGAAACGATGGTTTTGAATGAATGGATATTCGTTGGGTGCGGAAGACAGGTCAGCAGGCTAACGGATAAGTCAACCAGTAATAAATTGCCAACGAATCATTTGGAGTGTGAGATGGTAGGTAATGATGAATGGCGAATATGGCTGGGTGACGTGGTAGGTGTTTGATTGGGGAAAAAGGCCATGGCGACGGGACTGACCATGGGTGAACAAGGGAGAAAAACTGGCATAGTTATGGGATGTGACTCTTGTGGAAAAGGTGGATGATGACGTCATGAGGTGACGAAGTATGTCAGAAAGTAACAGGCGGTGGGATTTGGAACCAATGGATTTATGCCACGTATAGATAGGGGGCCCGCCGAAGAATATTCCATTACGGACCCCCCCCAACCGTTAAAGGTAGATCGGATGGGGGGGGTCTGAAAAAAACCATGAGCCATTGATTTACGCGCTTCCTTCTCAACTGTAGATCTGTTTATGATATTTAAAACACATTCTGGACCCCCCCCCCCTCCGTTAAAGGTAGAACGAACGGGGGGGGGTCCAGAATCCAATATAAACCATAGATCTAGGCACTGAATTCTAGGCCGTCCAAATGTGCACATATATTATCTCTGATTCCGGACCCCCCCCCGCCGTTAAAGGTAGAACAGTCGGGGGGGGGGTCCGGAAAGACTTGTCAACTCTATATTTGGGCACGAACATCTGGGCCGTTCATACATGAGCTGGGCATAATTGTGAGTGCGAAAGCGTATGTGCCCTGAAAAACTTAGGATAAGTGCATATCGTGGGTTTTCCCAAGCTTTTCCATGTTTTTATCACCAAGGGAGTTAGAGATCAAAACTTTCAATCATCAAAGGCATGGTTCAACATCGATCATCCTACCTATTTTATTGAGATAAAGTAAACTACCCTATGCTCTAACCTAATTACCTATGACAATTAGTCTACATTAAACTTTTGGACTAAGAAATTACTCTATCCTAGGGTTATCTGACCAAGATTAGGCAGTTTGGTCAAATTTATTCACTAACTAAATTAAATCACTTGGCTAAGATTAAATAGTTTAGACAAGATTATTCACTACTCCTATCAACATCAATTTAAAAGAACTTGGCCATGATTGAAAGGTATGGTCCAAGTCACTATTATTGTATGGGGTTTTATTAAATTTCTTCTATGCCCTCTTTTATTCTTTTTCTTTTCTTTTTCTCTCAAATTATTTGTAGAATGAAAAATCATTTGACAAACAAAACCACTAAAGAGATAATATTTCAGTCACCAGTTGATCCTATAAATTATAGGGTTATAACAGTGGCTCCATCTGGGGATGGTACTCTCCTTGTGAAGTGCCAAGAATCCTGATCCCTGATGTTTTGAAAAACTTTCTCTCTAGCTACCTTTGTTTCTCTCATTGGTTTTATTTTTTAAAAACTTGAATACAATGTTCAGTGGCTTAGGGCCTTCTCTGCAGGCTTCAACCATCTGATCAAAGTTATTCGCTCAAAAACTTGCAAACAAAAGGAAAATGGTATGTATAATGGAAAAGTGTGACTCCAGGTCTCTACTGGGTAGGTAAATAGTGCTTCAACATTCTGCCATTTACAGGTCCTCCTGGCAAATCTGTGCTATCACTGCTGTTGAGGAAGAAGGTGTTATTTCCTCTGAATGCTTGAATCATGTATGGTTCCTTCCATAGACTGTCGAATTTTCCATGCTTTCCCTTGTCTTCATTTCGGGAATCCCATATCAAAACTAAGTCACCTAGCTCAAAGTCATCTTCTTTGGTTCTTTTGTCAAAGATCTTCTTAATGCTTTCTTGGACAATCTGAGTTTTGTTGTATACTCCTTCTCTGGCCTGTTACAAGTGGATCATCTGGTTTATCCTTCTTTGGGATTCATTTGGTTCGGCTTGCATGTCTTGCAACAATTTCATGATAGGAACCCCTAAGGAAGTGGGGAAAACTGCTTCAGTGCCATAAACCAGCTGATATTGTGACATACCGATTGACCTCCTGGTGGTCAGTCTATCGGCCCACAGTGCGAAAACCAGCTTGTTATGCCATGACTTTTTATTTTCTTGCAACGTCTTCTTGATAATGTTTACCAGGGTTTTATTTGACGATTTCTCCAACCCATTTCCCTGAGGGTAATAAGCTGTGGAATGTCCCAAGCCAATGTGGTACTAGTTGCAAAAATCTATGAGCTTCTTAGATCAGAAAGCAGCTGCATTGTTAGTTATAATCTTTCTAGGAAATCCAAAATGAGACAAGATATTATTTTCAAGAAATTGAATAATAACATAATCAATAGCTTGCCTGTTTGGTATCGCTTCGATCCATTTTGTGAAATAATCCGTAGTAGTAAGGATCCACCTGTGTTGGCCAGAAGAGGGAGGATGCATTTCTCTGATGAATTCTAATCCCCATTGCTGGAAAGGAGCTTCAATGGATATTGGTTTCAGGGGCAAAGGAAGAAGCTTCTTTTTGCCTTCGAACACCTGGCATTTATGACATGAAGTCACTTTCTGATGCACCTCAGCGAAAAGTGTAGGCCAATAGAACCCAGCTCTAAGAATTTTACTAGCTGTGGTCTTCCATCTTAGATGACCGCCATAGTCTCCTGCATGAAAATCCTGCAATACTTTGTCAGCTTCATCCTTCAATAGACAATTTAACAAAATACCTCCAGGATCCTTCCAATATAGATTGCTTTCTAGAATGCAAAATTTTAATGCTTTCAATTTCAAAAACCTAGCTTTAGTTTTGGTCAGACCAGGAGGGAGCTTGTAAGTTATGCAAAACAAATATCAGGTCTGCGTACCATGGAGAGTTCAGAAATACCTCTTTCATGCTTGGAGTAGCCTGCTCTCCCTATTCATCTACTGCAGCTAAGAAATTAATGTCAAGAGCATGGAAATTTGATTCAGCCATTAACTTTGCTAGACCTTGACCTTTGATTAGTTTAGTGGGCTTAATCTCTATGTCATACTCTAGAATGATAGCAATCAATTTTCCTCTTCGGCCATCCGGATTGTCCTGGGTTAAAATGTCCTTTACTAATGCGTTCGGAACATATGCGATGGTGTGGGAATGGAGAATATATACTCTAAAATCCTTTATGGCTTTCACCAGGGCAAAAGCTTGTTTCTCCATTATTTTATAATTCAGAGCAGCATCTCTTAATGATTTATTGAAAAAGGCTATGGTTTGTTCATACCCTTCGTTGTTTTTCTATAGTAATACTGCTGCAATGGTATGTTCAGAAGCGAAAGAAAAAAGGTAAAAATCTTTGGTGAAGTCAGGACTGATCAAGACTGGAGCCTGCCTGAGTGCATGTTTAACTTGTTCAAAAGACTGTTTGGACTCACTGTCCCATCTCACTTTTGTGTCTTTTTTTAACATGTTTGTGATGTTCCTGAGGAGCTCGGCCAGGTTCGGTATGAATCTTCTCAGAAAGTTTATTTTTCCAATGAAAGATTGTAACTCTTTTTTGTTTCTTGGGTGTTCTAATTTCTAGATGGCCTCGATTCTGCTGGGGTCTATCTTAATTTCGTCCTTAGAGATTATGTGCCCCAGCAGTTTACCTTCCTCTAATCCGAAAAGGCTCTTTTTAGGATTAAGAGAAATCCCAAATTTCCTGCATTTCTCAAACACTCGTCTGAGATGTCATAAGTGCTCATCATCAGATTGGGAAAACACAGTTACGTCATCCAGATAAATGACAATAAATTTACCAAGTTCTTCCACAAAAGTGATGTCCATCACTCTCTGGAAAGTGGCCCCAGCGTTCATCAACCCGAAAGGCATTTTCACGTACATGAAAGTACCCCAAGGTGTTGTGAATGTTGTTTTCTCCTAGTCATTTGGGTGAATGAGAACCTGGTTATAGCCTGAGAACCCGTCCAGTATGGAGATTCGACTGGATCCAACTACCCTTTGTAATATGTGGTCCATTTTTGGCAGTGGGTAGTTGTCTTTTAGAGAGACCTTGTTCAGATTTCGGATATCAATGCACAACCGGATTTCTCTAGTTTTCTTTCGAGTTGGGACCAGATTTGAAACCCATTTGGAAAATCATAACGGAACTATGATTTTGGCATCATACATCTTTTTGATTTCTTTTTCTATCAGGGGAAGTAACTTGGGATTGATTCTCCTAAGTTTCTGTCTGAATGGGTTTTTGATCTTCTTTTATCGGGATCATATGTTGTATGATGCTCGTGTCATAAGATTTCAAATCCTCATAACCCCAGGCAAAGACGTCTGAATATTCCTTAAAAAGTTTAACATACTTGATCTTCTACTCAGGGGGTAAAGATTTGGAAAGTTTTACCATCCTAGGTTTCTCTTCTATCCCTATGTTACAATCTTCAATTTCTTGAACTCTGGCTTCAATTTTTGTTTTTTTGGCTACATCATTAAAATCAAATAGGTCTTCTAAAGGAACTAAACCCCTAGGTAAAAAATTACTCTTTAAATGCAAAACATCAGATTCTATCTCACCTTCAACTAACTCTCTTGAATCTAACTTATTTACACTATCATTTCCAAAATCAGATCTATTTACATTTTCATCCTCATCTTCTAAGTCTATGTTTGTACACTTGAAATCGTTTTTACATTGTAGAAAATCTTCAATTTGATCATCATTACCAAATACCTGCCAGTATCTGGTGTTGTCTGGGATAGTCGGTCTGCACTTCACCTCCACCGTGTATGGGTGAGTGGAACGAAAAGGTATCTTGCATGTGGCTGCTGACGTAGCTAATCCATCTGCTAAAATATTATGTCCCCTGGGCATCACCTGCAAATCAACTTCAGTGAAACATTTAAGGGCATCTAGAACAACATTCCTATAAGCTCTAAGGCGGGGATGTTTTGCTGCATACTCACCTTTAATTTGTTTGATAATTAATTCAGAATCTCCTCTTACCATGATTTGCTTGGCACCAACCTTCTTCAGTAGTTTCAGCCCGAGCATCAAAGCTTCGTACTCAACTATGTTGTTAGTGCATTGAAAATTCAGTTTGTAAGAATGATTTTCCGAATACCTATATTTGTGATTGTGCAACCAAAATCCTACTCCAGCTCCCTCTTTGCTTATAGCTCCATCGAATTCCATGCTCCAGAAGTCTACTGGTAATTCTTCACTTATCACATTTTTATTTCTTTCTGCCTCAGTGGTTTCTTGGCCTTGATTCGGATCAGATGTATCTTCTTCCAGCTGAGTGATTTGTTCTTCCATATTGCCATCGTTATACAGGATGAAGGAATCTAGATCAGAGTGTGCAGAGTACAGAGGATACTTATGTGGCTTTTCTTGGCTGCTAACAATGTATTTCATTAGCATTTCTATGTAAAGTCTTCTTTGTTGCCCAAATACTGTGATGGTGGCATATGACATATCCAACTGCAACGTACCTTTTAACTTGGCCCCCCAAGACCAGGACAACAACATACCATATTTTGGGGGAGTGTTTGCGACCACCACATCCGTAACCATGCTTTTTGCTGGAATCTGAACTAGAGTGATACACAAATCTTTGATCAAACCGATACATCTGACTTTGTCGGAGTCAAAAGAGTGTAAGTCCTTGTAGGGTCTGGTGACCTCGAGTCCCATATTTTCCATCACTACTTTAGGCATCAGGTTATGGGAGGCACCTGAATCTAACATAGCATTATGCAAAATCAGGTTGTGTATATTGAGGCTGATGTAAAAAGGAGCAACAACACCATTATCGGTCTGACCATTGACTTCAAGGCCAAACAAGAGTTCAGGTTGATCATTGGTGAGATTCACAGTATTCGAATGATTCTCCGATCCGATAGTTAAGGCCTTTGTGCCTATATCTGGCTCAATGCTCAGTGCTTTGATCACCTGTGATCGGTAAGTGTCCTTACTCATCAACTCGGAAAGGGGAATGGGAATTTTCACTTTAGCTAATTCCCCTTCAAGGCTGAACAAAGTATGTGGTCTGCTTTGGTTCTGCAATTCTAATTTCTCCACCATAGTCTTCTGGGAAGAAGTATTTGGTGAGTCTTCAGTCTGTGATGATCTTTTTAAAATAGTGAGGTTCCTCTTTGCTAGAACTTATGCATTACCTTTCTTAGGGATCTTCTCGGTAGAAGGCTCGAGGGCTTTCTTAGTTTCGACTATCTTTTTCGTTTCGGTTACCCTTTTTGGGGAAATTTCGTCTGTCTTTTTACTTCACAGGTTGTACTGATGGTGTACTTCCATAATAGCATTTTTGAATGCTTATTGTTTGGTATCTTCAACTTCTTCACTCACCTTTGTTTGAGAAAGAAGAAAAAGTTCTTGCTCTTCCTAGGTGAGGAAAATAACTTCGTTATCATGAATTCCCATGAGGTTTATGTGTGTATACTCCAATTCTTCCATTACCTCTTCTCCTTTATAGCGTAATTTTCCTGTAGGGGCGGTCTGATCTATTGATCAGGGCCTCTCTGTTCTCTTTGATCCCTAGGATCTCTCTGTCAGACTTGAGGAGGGTTTCTTCTGAAGTTAGGATTCCAAATTTGAGGAGCTGGTTGGTTTTCTCTGGGAGGGTTTCTTTCAGATATAGTAAGTCTCTCCATCATTCTTTCCATTTCTCTGGCTAAGGAATCCAATTTGGAATCGAAAGAAAATGTGGAAGGTTCTTCTTTAATTGTGACTCTCCTCTCCGTCCTCTGTTGTGCCATTTTTGCCAATAGGTTGGCCTCCACACTTATTGCGCTTTTCTGCATGTCCTCCAGGGTGGTGGAGTTTCTTTCCCTTAATTGATATGACATATCAGAATCAAAACCATCAGGGAATTTTATCAATGAAAAACCTTGTGGAGGTTTAATATCGGTTGGGATTGCATGGTACAGATTGTTGAAATGGGTGCAATAATCTTGCACTGACTCACCTTGATTTCTTCTAATGTTTTCGTATTCTGACAAGATCTGGAGAGGATTTTTCTTTACCTCCCATTTGTCTAGAAAACTTCTTTGAAACACTATAAGGTCAAGCACTGAGGCAGCTCGTAAGCCTTTGTACCATTTCTTAACGTCACCTGTCAAACTTTGCGCAAACAATCTCATTTGGACATCAGCTTCATCTACTTCTTGTAGGTCAAAATAGTCATTCATTTTATCAACATGTTGCTATGCATTCAAGGGCCTGGTACCATCGAACTGAGGAAGTCTCGTTTGATAATCCTGGGGCATTGCATGTAGAGGTGCGACCAACACCAAGGGAGCGTATTTGGCTGCCATGATAGGTGGAGGGAATGGGACAACAACCTGAATGATAAGTGGGGTGGTGACAGAAGATGAGGATGAGGAGGGGCTAGCTGGCGCAGAGTGAGTGGTTTGGGGTTTTGTAATGGGAGACAGAATTTCCGGGGTCCGGGGTTGCAAGACGGTTGGGTCTAGAACAGTTTCGGCCACAAAGCTATTAGATTTCGTTCTAAACAGGCTTTGTTCAAAATGGGTGTCAAAGACAAGGTCCTGAAGGGAAACAAGCTCCCCTGGAAGAGAAGGGGACCTCTGAAGGGGACTATGACTCACTGAACCTTCTTCAATGGTCTTTTTCCTGAGTAACTGTTATGGATTATTAGTTGCTATTGCTGGTTTTGGGTCTGGGTGGGATCGAGTGTAAACTCTTTTAGGAGCCAGATTTCTTTTTGATTTATATATATATATATATATATATATATATATATATATTGTTTTATGAGTCCGAAATTAATATGTACAAGCTTTTAACAACCTCTAGACATTATTTCTTTCTTAGATTTTTCAATTTTTCGGAAACAAAATTTTCTTCTAGGGAAAAGAAAATGTGGGGTTTGAAAATTTGTTCAGTTCGTTCCCCAGTGGAGTCACCACTATGTTAACGCTCTGTAAATTCCCAGAGGTTGTTAGGAAAGAAGGAATTTACCAGAGGTAACTTATCCAACCACTTTGAAACTGGAATCTAGCCATACCAGCTTCAAAGAGGGATCTCTCCAGGTGATTTAGATATGTTTCAAATTTAAAATATTAGGCTAGTTGAATAAAATATGTTTGTTTAGTTTGTTGTCGTTTTTATTAAGTTGGTTGAGGGAGTTATACACATCCATTGGGCTATGGGGTCTGTATTATGAGATAAAAACCTAAACCAAAAAACGGAAAACCTTTCACAGGGCGAGATAATGCACTCGTTGGATTATTTTAGCAGAAAAATGAGGAATAGCAGAAAAGGCGAGAATGTCAATTACAATAAAGAAGAAGCTAAGAATTTATTTATCGTAAAATCAGAAGATGAAACACTAAAATCTTTAAAGTCAGAAACAGGGTATCCAGAGATAAATCCTGCAACGTTCGTTACTTTCAAAGATTAGATTTAGAAAACAATGTGATAACTAAGTGAGAAAAACATTTAACTTAGGAAGGAAAACATCACCAATGAGTACATGCAAGAATCCTGTGAAAAAGCCTCTTTGTATTAATGGAAGATCTCTTGATAAAAATATTACAGTCTGGTAGCTCGCAGGTCGTAAAGATCAACCCTAATACTTCGAAATGTGAACTATTTATATCCAAAATTACAAACGACCCTGTCATTAAAGATCAGGACGTGGTAAATCTATTTTTATCTTAACTAACTTAACAAACTACAAAAATCTAGGAAACTGTTTGATGATGTGTCGAAACTTCATGCTGTTTTCTGGGTGAACCATTGGTGAGGCCTCTACACGACCTCATCTGACTGGATAGATGATTGGGATTGAATAGCTCATCGACTACTCGATCAGATTGCAAATCTCTTCCCATCGAAGGTGATTGGGAACGACAACCTTGAGTAATCTTCGATAAACTTCATCCATCTCTGTGTACTTAGCAAAAATTGGCTTGATGATGAAGATGTTGATTAAGGTTGGTTGTCATTGATGTCAACCCTTGAAGAAAGACCAGTAGCACAAAGGTTTGGGTAAATGAACCAATAGTGTTTGATGTAAATATGACTCATTATTGTTTTGTCATGGTTGATGAGAAGTAAATATGGATGAACTCCAAAGTGGTCCCCTTATGGTGAAAGCCCTCACGGGAAGATGCTTTGTGGAGTAAGAGAAACCATGCTTAATTGTGGAATAATGAGATGAAGGAAAGTGAATTTGTCAGGGAAAATATCCTAGATGGATAGTGCTTGTCATGTCATTTCCGGTGGTATGTGGACCGTCACATAATTCCTCACGGTTAGAGAGTTATGGCCATGAGAAGTTGGAGACCCCAGGTTTGGGTAATGGACCCAAGTTTGTTTGATGGGTAACGGTATGAGTTATGATATATTTTCAGATAATACTATTCTATATGGATACTACATGTCATGCTACTTCTGGTGGTATGTAGAACGTCACATAACTCCTCACGGTTTGAGAGTTATGGCCTTACGAAGTTGGAGGACCCTCATATGTCATCTAGAAGCCCCAAAAGGTCAAAGTAATCAAAGTGGTTTAAGAGATTTTAAAAGGTAA
>ML791691.1:209003-239855 GCA_009831015.1 Picea engelmannii | reverse complement strand
CTCCTCCACTAACTCATAATTGTTCTAGATCTTAGTAGTTATACTGCAATTTTGCAGGTCTTGAACTTCCAACGTATTTTTCAGACGTTTCCCAAGCATTTTGGCAATTGACACACCCACACAAAATTTGATTTTGGGACCCACCAAACACATAGAGCATATAATAAGATTTGTAATGGTTTAAGAAAAACTCCAAACAAAGTTTGTATATGAAAGTTTTGGCTTCAATAAATTGACATATCAACTAGGCTCCTTGAGGCATGTAATCCTTCTTCCACCTCATCTCTTAGGGTCAAAGTTTTGGATTTTTTGGGTTTTTTCCTCTTAGGGTTTTATAATTTATGTTAAAAGGAATTTTTGACCTATTGCAATCTTCTTCTTGTCTTTGAGTGTAGTCCACACATCTCTCTTTATAGATAAGCTACTACCATTTTAACTAGTTTGTATTGCTTTGCATAGTAAAATGTTTTTCTATTTCATTCATTAATAGAATTTGGTTTCACTATATTAGTGTGCTCTCTGCAATAAGTTTATGTGATTTCATGTATATTTCTATCTTCATTTTGTTCTCCACATAATCTAGATCAATATTGCACCCCCTCACTCTACTCAAACTGTGGAACAATGAATCAATACAATAAAAATGGAACTCCTTCCTTTCTTAGCGTCTTAGTGTTTAACATGTTTTGATAGTCATCTAGGGTTAGGGTTAGGGTTTTTGTAGAAATTCAAACCCCAACCCGATTTCAAGTCTCAATGAGACACATAGTTTAATGCCCAAACCACATTGCAAATTCTGGCTGAAAATTAGTAAGCAGAAAATTAAATTCTCATGAATTCAAACACATGAAGTCAACTACAACAATAAACTCAGAAATAAAGACAAACCCAAAAATTAACACACAAAGATTTTGGTCTAACTTCGACTGGAAAAACCCACAAGGGGAAAACTAGTGAGAGAGGGGATTTTATTATTATTTTCATAGCTTTGAGAAAGAATATGTTTTAGCAGTCATGTTCAGAAAATTAAATTCCAACTTATCTCACAACTGAGCCACCAAATCTTCCTCAAAATATGAGCAATGCTTCTCAAAATTCATGCCATAATTTCCTGAACAAAAGCTACAGGCCTACTCCTCTATTTATGTGGTAATGGTTCTACGATATCCTTGGAATTCATGCCAGAATAGTCAGCTTCAGTTCTGATCCAGAAAGTACATAAAGGCAGCCTTGAAATGCATGCCCACACTTTAGAAATAAATGTTGTTCCTTATCCTCGAAAACTGTGCCAGAAAATTGCAGTACGATCTCACTAAATCCATACGGTACGACCCATAATTTGTTGTACCTTCTCCTCAATATGCATGCTATAATATTTCCTTGGTATTCATTCCCTAACCAACAAAATTCTCTCCTTCTCTAGCTCTTTCTCTCTTGCTCTCTTGCTCTCTTCAAATCACACGAAGAATCAAAGAATGGGGGTGCCTCACTTTCCCTAATTTGAATTCATGAGGGTAGGTGAAAGGTCACTTAATCCAATGGTGGAGATTGGACTAAATGAATAGCCAATATTTCATGTCTTTTCATTCACCCACTTTACTTAAGTCATAAAGTCACTTTTAATTTCATCTCTCATGAAATTAATTCATTAGGGACCACTTTGGACACTTTCTCACCCCTAGACACCTAGGTGACGAGAAACACTTGTCCTTGGTACCTTTTTGATATTTAAAATTAACACTCCCTATTACCAAGGAAAGTGTTCCTCACTACCCTAAGCTTATCTTTGAAAGGCACAAACTTCCCTCTCCCCAAGCTTTAGCGAGGATGTCTGCCACTTGCTCATCAGTGGAAATAAATTGTAGCTCAACTCCTCCTCTCTGAACATGATCCCATATGAAGTGATATTTAATCTTAATTTGTTTAGACCTATCATGAAAAACTGGATTCTCAGAGAGTTTGATGCAACTCTGATTGTCACAGTAGATCACAGTGGGCCTCATCTACACACAAAATATCCCAACCAATAACTTGAGAAGCCATATGGCCTCACAACTGGACTGACTGGAAGCCATATACTCAACCTCTGTAGAACTCAAATCCACTGACTTTTTCTTCTGATTGAACTAAGAAACCATTGCAAAACCGAATCCAAAGAAACAACTTGAAGTACTCTTCCTATCACTGAGACATCCTACCCAATATGAATCTTTGTAGCCAATCAGTCTAACTCCATCCCCTCTCTCATAGTTCAAGACATAGTCCACTGTACCCTTAAGGTACCTGAGGACATGTTTTTCTTCCACCTAATGCACTCTTCGAGGCTCCACCATAAACTGACTCAGTGAGTTGACAACAAAACAAAGATCTGGTCTGGTGTTGACTAGATACATCTGTGAACCAATCAATTGACGATACAACGTGGGATCAACCAACTCTGAATCAGAAGAATGAAGCTTATTCCAGTTAGTTATCATAGGAGTGGACATGGGCCTACAATCCTCCATCTGAAATATCCTCAGAATGTCAACAACATATCTACCCTATCCTAGAAATATATGTCTAGGCTCCTGCCAAACCTCCAATCCTAAGAAGTAGTGCATCAGACCAATGTCTTTCATCTCGAATTTTGAAGCAAGGCTCTCCTTGCAACCAACTATGAGTCTCTTAGCCCCTATAATGAAGAGATCATCCACATATAGCACAAGAATGAGAGGATCCTCCCCAACCATAATCTAATATATGTTGGGTTCCAATTCACTCTTCTCGAAACCCATCTGCTGCAAGTATGTGTCTATCTTGGAATAACAAGCTTGAGGATCTTGCTTCAACCCATACAATTCCTTCTTCAGTCTGCATACATGAGAATATCTCCCATTTTGGCATATCTTTTAGGAAAATAATGTGCTTGTCATTGATGGAAAGAACAATAACGATGACACTCAGAAGATTGATGGCAAGAACAACATCGAGGACACTCAAAATAGCGCAGAGGAGGATATTATACCTCAGCCATCAGATCAGAGCGTGAAGGATAAGAATCCGTTGGACTTAGAGGACATGTGGTGAGAGATCAACATTTTGCTGACTCACAAGATGGAGAAGTCAAAGGTGAGAGTTGTAGGAACTCGCGAGATGAGAAATCGAGAAATGATCTGAGCCGTTGGATCCAGCAGACACATGGGGAGAGATCAACATTTCACTTACTCACGAGATGAAGAAGTCAAAGGTGAGAGTTGTAGGAACTTGCAATATGTGAAGTCACAAAATGATCTGGGTTGTTGGATCACTGAGGATCTAGACCGTTGATCTGATATGAAGTTCGATTTTGTGAAGAGGAGATCTTGATCGTTGGATCGAGGAATAAACTGGGCCGTCAGATCTAGGAGAAGAACATGTGCCATGAGAGGAGATCCACATCAGCAAGGACAACTGCAGACCATGTCAGCAAGGACCATGTCAGACAGGAACTCACAAAATCCCAAAATGTAGAAGGTGATCATGACCGTTGAGTCATGGGAAATCTCAAACTGTTGATCTGAGGTGATTGAAGTTAGGAGTTTGGGAATCAGAAGAAGGGAAGTTCTCTAACCTTCGACATCGTGATTCTTGAAGTCATGAAACACTTGAATGCTTGGCTCGTGGTCATATCCATGGTCACATCAGCGAAGGAGTTAGAATGTTTCTAAGATTCACCTCGGAGTTTCGCAAGTTGGGGGTTTCGAGGAAACTCATAGCAGGAGTTTGCGATATGCGAAATCGTGACTCACCCCTCTTTCTTGGCCCTTGGTCATAGCTAGGGTCACATTAGTGGAAGAGAAGGGAAGGATCTAGTGTTGCTAGGCTCCACTTCAGAGTTTCATGAGTAGGGAAAATCGAGGTGTCTCACAATCGATCACCCGAAACGAGAAATCACGAAATGAATTTTGTTTAGCGTATGGTCACAATGGGTGGGCATGTGGGGAGAAACATGCCCAGTGCTAGTTTGTACAGGTAAATTTCACGAGGAACATATTTGATAAATCAGAAAGTCTCTTTGTTTTTAATCCAATGACGCTAATTATCTCGACAATCTGATCGAAGGGTTACTGTTGCACTTCACGGATTATTGATCAATTACGATTCAGTAAGCAGAACTGAATCATAGTTCTTGGGCAATTGGCGATTTGGTTGCTTGGCAGTTTCTCTTGGAGATGCGAGGTGTAACAAAATTTATGCATTTGTATGAAAGACAAAAGTGGTGACTGAGTTAGGTTGGCTTCTCTCACTGGAATAATGAGCTAAACTGGGAGAAAGGAAAATCACAGTATGCATAGTGTGAGATCAAACTCAGAGATGAGAAACAGAAGTTGAACATAAAAAAAAAGGTGAAGAATGAAGAATGTACACACAACCAAGAGCATGAGAGGAACAAAGAAAGAACAAATGTAAAGAGACAACAAGTCAAGCCAAGTATGAACATAACAGAAGAATAGTGAAGCATAGAAGAATTGCAGAACAAAGAAGAATTGGTAAGAATTGATATATCTGTATTGTTGGTTATTCAATCATTTATTTATAACTAGGGAGGTAGGGAGGTACTAGGGAGGACTGTAGTCCTCTGTTATTCAAGTTGGTGCTTGAATACTAGAAGTTGTATCTTTCATCTAGTTGTGGCTAGAAAAATAGAGTGGCAGGGTGGTGCTAGGGAAAACCCAGAGTTTTTTGTATGCAAGTTGGTGCCTGTATAAGTGGAAGTAGGTGCTTCCATCTAGTTGTGGCTAGAAAAACAGGGTGGCAGGGTGGTGCTAGGGAAAACACAGATTTTTCTATATGCAAGTTGGTGCCTGTATAAGTGGAAGTAGGTGCTTCCATCCAGTTGGCGCTGGAACACTCAGAAAGTTGGTGCTTCCTTCTAGTAGGTGCTAGAGAAACCAGAGAGTTGGTGCTTTCAGCAAGTTGCAACTTGTAAAACAAAGGTGGTAGCCTCATTTTGAGTTGGTTCTCAAAGATATATGATGTACAAAACATAAAAGACTGCCTATCATTGGAAGAAGAAGAGGTTTTCTCCCTCTATGGGTTTCCTCGTGAAAATATGTCTCTGTGTATATCATATGTGTGATTGATGTTTATTATTTCTATTGTTCATATATTGTATAATCTTGATGTCCACTTGGAGAAGATTGAAATTTTTTTTTAATAGACATAAGATTGTTTAAGCACGGTAACAACTGATTCACTCCCCCTCTTAGTTGTCTTAGTAATTTCAACATCCCATGCACCTCAAATCCCAGTGATTGCTCAATGTACACCTCCTCCTATATAAGACCATTCAAAAATGCAGTCTTCACATCCATATGATGGATCTTCCAACACATCTTTGCTGCAATAGAGATCACTTCCCTGATCAAGGTATATCTAGCAACCGATGCAAAGGTCTCATCATAGTCAACTCCCTCTATATGTGAGAACCCTTGAGCTACAAATCGAGATTTGTACTTCTCAATGCTACCATTAACAACATACTTAATCTTATAGAGCCATCTGGAAGTCACCACTGACTTCCCCTTAGGTCTAGGTACCACCTCCCAAACATCATTATTCATGATGCAATTATACTCTTCCACCATGGTGTTGGATGCAGGCCGAGTCAGGAAGACATGATATTTTTGGAGGAGAAGCATGCAAGGAGGAAAGGACATCTGGAAGGAAAAACAACACATGTAAGAGAAGCAGGTGAGGCACGCATGAAAGAAAGACCTAATGATGCTAGGGTCAGGGTTTTTGTAATGTATTATAATGGCTGGTGAGCCAAGGGTATAAATAAGTAGTACTTAGGAGAGAGAGGAGGGGACAGACTCAAACAAAGAGAGAGATAGAGCGTTGTAAGAACTATATGAGTCATTAAGCTGGTGAGCTAGGGAAGGAGTGAGAAACTCAATCCCGAGGGTTAGATCACAGGCTGAGGAGCTTGGTGTGATCTAGTCAGCCTCGCAGGGATCGAGGAGCATGTGGAAGAGGATGAGACCTAAGATTGTAACCACGCACGATGTGATACATTTATGAACTATAATAAAATCCTGAGAGCCAGATCTTTGTGGATGTAGCCTAGGAGGGGGTGAACCACGGTAACACTTTGTTATGTGAATGAATGCATCTTTATCTCTGAATAATTGATGAATGCTAGATGAATGAATTAACTAGTTAGATCTTTTATTCTACATGCATGAATATAATGAATGTTCTAAGTAGATGTTAGACTGAATGAATCAAGATTATAGAGCACAACCACAGATCTCCGCTCGGTCTCAGGTTGCAAAAACCTGAGTATTGCAACCACCCATAGAGCTATCTTGGGTGAGACTGCGCAATACACTCTGTGTGCTGCGTTGCCTTCTGGTTTACCAAAGGGGCCAATAGTTTAAAGGGATTTTGTTGGGAAGCTTATCAAATATGAACTAGGGTCAATATAGGATGGTAATGTAGAATCAAAATAAACCATAAAGAATACCCTAGACCAATAGAAGAGTAAGGAAAGCCAACAAATGGTTCTGTTACCGGTTGTTTGAAAGAAAATGGGACTCAATATGTGAGATTTGTGGAATACGCGTCAAAATAATTTCGAATCAGGAAACAAGTCATTGAGAGATTGAAAATATAAAAGGAAATGTTGATACCATGGAATCCAATGAAGGTAGAGATAGAAAGTTGGTTTAAGACAAAGGAGCTAGAGTTTGGGCGAAAAGATAACATAAATTCGAAGTTAACACCGTGCAAATATCTGGACAAGTACGTATTGAGTGACTTACATGAAGTCTTTTTCTGTGATTTCCTACATGTATTACAGGAGTGGATAAAAATATAAGTCAACCATCCTACAAATTAGATCA
This sequence comes from Picea engelmannii, assembly GCA_009831015.1. Taxonomy (NCBI): domain Eukaryota; kingdom Viridiplantae; phylum Streptophyta; class Pinopsida; order Pinales; family Pinaceae; genus Picea; species Picea engelmannii. The sequence goes on along the minus strand of ML791691.1, from coordinate 232,986 downwards.
AACAACTAGAGTGGAATCCTGAAGAGATTGCGCAGTTGCAACAAGTTGATAATAAGTTTACGCGTGAAGTAGATTTCTGGTTAGACAACATTGTTGTAGGTTTTATCAAAAAAATTTCGCTAGATACAACGAAGTCGTACAACACAGTTGAACAAGAGTTATTGAAAGGACCTCGAGGTAGGTACATCAGATCATTATATACTTCCATTAAGATATTACTATATAACAAAGATGTAATGACAATGGATTCAGACAACTAAACTTCCCTGCGTGCATGGGGGAAGGGGGGAAGCACTGACAGGAGAAGGAGAAATGGAAGGATAAGGGGAGAAAGGAAAGAAGGAGGAGGCCTTGGATCCAATTATGATGGACAAATACCAGATCAAGTGGATCATGGAAACAACTGGAAAGACGTGCAGTGGAGTACCTTACCAATATAAGGTGAACACCAAGAAGAGTGTCGTAGCCGTGAGGGAAGGCTTGGCAAGTGATGAAGAGGAGGTAGAGGATCTCCGGGCCGTGGAGCATATTGAGGAAATCCTGCGCACGACATATGGGAGGAAGACGAGAGGTACAAGAGTGGAAATAGAAGGTAACACTCCTATCCATATCAGTGTCAGCGTGGAACCCATAAACCCATGTGCGACTAATACACCAAGAAGAACAACACCATTTAGACAACTGAATTTCGGGAGAAGGAAGACAACAAGAAGCACAACTACACAAGGAAAAACAACTGGGGGAACTAGTTCAGGAAGCATTAGTCAAGTATCTACACTGTACAGAGGTAGTAGTTCAACATTCAGGATGACATGACACGATCCCACCATCAGGTTACTAGAATTCAAAGGAGAAGCATCGGAGGACCCAAAGAAGCACCTGTTTATTTGTGAAAAGATATGGGAAGAAAAATAGATCACAGATGACGACACTAAACAAACACATTTATCTATCACACTAAGAGATCACACACTGGATCGATACATGAGTTTAGCTGCAAAGAGTCCACCAGGGACAACTAGAACGATTCGAGAGATCAAGAAGTTGCTGATAAATGAGTTTCAGAAGCCTCGTTCAGAGGATCAATACATGAACGAGATGATAGAGATTAGACAGAAACCATGATAATTTTTATGGGATATTGACCAGATATTCAAATGACTAAAGGGAAATCTGAAATATGTTATGACAAAAATGCAGCATAGGAACGTGTTCGTCAATTCACTACTACCACACATGAAATGCCTATTGCGAAAAAAAAAGTTTCAGACACAGGAAGAGGCTCTACATGCATCCCTACAACTGGAAGAGAACCAATATCAGAAGACAAATCTAGCTATAGAGGATCTGAAGAACTTAACGTTCCAACTAAACCAGAACAAGGGTAAGGACAAAAGAGAAGTTGTTTGGTGTACCACATGTAGTTCATAAGGACACCATAAGAACAAATGTCCAACATTCATGCAGTACATGGCAGTAGGAATGCCAAACCAATTTCCAACATGAGGACTATGGTGTGATATCTATAAGAAACGGGGTCATGATCCATACCACAACCCAATGATGCAGAAGTACCAGACAATACTGAAGAGCTCGTATTGCAACTTTTGCAAGTTAGTAGGCCATGATGACAAGGATTGTAGAACCATGGACCTTATGAGGGAAAAAACATCATATGCATACAGGGTGCATGCATAAATGATGACCGGGCGAGCCACACCATAGATAAGGAAATACCAGCGTACGAGATGCCTCCATCGCTGGATCACACCGAAGAAACACAACCACTGGGACAAGTAAGTACCATTAAGAGTTTTTTTCAATCTTGTGTTAGACTGCTAAATGATCCATCCTATGTTAAAACATTACAAAATATGCTAGAGAGATGTAGCATAGAGGCAAAAGGAAAGTTAGAACATAAAACACTGAACCATCTGCATACAAGAAGGAGAACAAACAAGGAATTCAGAATGAATGCCAACATTGTATATTTCAACATGGGAGATATTATACTGGATTTAGGATCCAAAGTAAATGTATTACCTAAGAAGACATGGAAATGTATGGGAGAACCCACATTAGGATATTCACCTGTTCAGTTGAAACTAGAAAATCAACAGAGAATTCTACCAATTGGAAGAGTAAAAGGAGTGACAATAGATTTGGATGGAGTGCAAACTAAAGCTGACTTTGAAGTAATTGAGATAGTGGATGGAAAAACACCTTATCCAACATTGCTTGGATTGGATTGGTCATTTCATAACCAGGCCATAATCAACTTAAAGATGCGGAAGATGAAGTTTGAGTCAGGAGAATACAGATTCATTGCGCCATTGGACCCATTAGAAGGGGAAAGGTTTGTAGAACCTACTTGCTTGGACATGGAGGAAATTAACCACCTGTACAGAACAACTGCATGAGATGAATATTACATGAACCAAACTGCATATGGGTTACTCAGTTGACAAAGCATCACCTCATGTGTGTCAGACTCAGATACAAGCTTAGAGAATTGGAAGCAGAGGTTACACGAAGTCTCCACAAGAATATGTGCAAGAATAGACCGCACATTGAGATGGGTAGGTACAAAGATAAGGGAACCTCCCAACTTCCATGGGGTAAATGACCTAGAATCATTCTTAACACGGTATGAAGATGAAGTGTTATAAAATCATAGTCTCTTAGCTCTGGATATAACACTCAAGGAAACACCTGCAAGATGGTGGGGTGCGCACAAAGAAACAATTAAAGACTGGTACAAATGTAAGCAATTACTTTGAATTAGGTTTGGCACAAAACAAGGAAGAAACCAACTACAAAAATATGAAAGACATGGGGCACCAACATAAAACTTGGAGAAGTGCAGGGTGCTTTAGAAAATTACACCACCAGAGGACTAGCCCCATCATTTTGTTCACACATTAGAAGGCATCCCAATGAACTAGTATACAGACCAGGAACTGCGTAGAGGAACTACAAACTGGGCAGTTTTACAACAAAACTTTATAGTCACCTTTTAATTTGAGCATGAGAACCCCAACATAGATGCATAACTTAAACAAATCAGAGGGGTGATATTCATTAAAGAACCAGAAGTTGAACTCATGACAGAATAACAACAACAAAACAGACAGACAATAAAATAACTACTATCAGGCTACCACATGAAGGAAGAAGCACCAGATGAAGATGACCCGCACGATATTCATATTGAGGAAGTTGAAGGCAAGAGATAAGTGGAAGGTCCACCTCTAGAATCAGAAGTAATTGCTGCGCCGATCAAGGTAAAGAATGTCAACATCGGGACAATTAAGAATCCCAAAATGGCCAACATTGTAGACTACTGGGATGAGAAAACAATGGAAAGCATAACATAGTTACCACGCGAGTACAATGACTTGTTCCCAACAAAATTCACAGAAATGAAAGGCATAGCAGGAGAGCTAGGCAAAATGAAGATATCGCTAAGAGTTGAGGCAAGACCGATCAGACAACGACCATACAGGCTAAACCCGATATATAAGCAAAAAGTCAAAGGCGAGATTGATAGGATGTTGGAGGCTGGAATCATAGAACCTATAGAGAAATCAGAATGGATAAGCCCGGTGGCATTTCAGGAGAAGAAACAAGGGTGGATAAGAATATGTGTCGATTTGAGGAAGTTGAATGATGCGTCCCTGTATGACCCGTTCCCTACTCCTTTCACATATGAGGTGTCTGAGAATGTAGGAGGGAAGGGATCTTATTCATTCACCGAAGGATTCTCAGGATACTATCATATCAAGATAGCACCAAAAGACAGATAAAATACCACTTTTTCCATAGAATGGGGATCATACCAGTATACCATCATGTCGTTTGGACTAAAGAATGCACCAACGATATTTTCTAGAGTAGTTATAACTGCATTCAAGGAATTCATCCACCAATTTCTAGAGGTATATTTGGACGATTGGACAATCTATAGTCTATTGAAATACCATGTAGGGGTGTTAATATTGATGTTAGAAAGACGTAGGAAGTGTCATATATAGTTAAATATTAAGAAGTGCATCTTCAAAACACCTTTTGGGATACTATTGGGCCATATAGTATGCAAGCAAGGCTTGTTAGTAGATCCTGCCAAGATTGCAATAACTATTAACCTACCACCACCAAAAATAGTCTGCCAATTAAGAGCAACATTGGGACACACATGATACTATAGGAAATTTATAAAGGGGTATGCGCAGATTGTTGCACCAATGGAGAAATTGCTAAGAAAAGACAACAAGTTTCAGTGGAATGAGGACTGTCAGCGCGGATTGGACACCTTGAAAGAGAAGATGGTAACTGCACCAATATTGGTATTCCCCAATTGGGAAAATACATTCCATGTACATGTAGATGCATCAGCCATAACACTTGGAGCTATACTGGCATAGCCAAGACCAAGAGAATTGGACCATCCTATAACATTTGCTAGCAGAAAATTGTCAGAATTGGAGCAAAATTATAATACCATGGAAAGGGAAGGCTTAGCGATGGTCTAAGCACTTCAAAAATTCAAGAATTATTTATTGGGGAAACATTTCAAGATTTTCACAGAACATTCAACGCTCAAATACCTTGTCAACAAGCCAGTATTGGAGGGAGAATTTGTAGATGGTTATTGATGTTCCAGGAATTTAACTTTGAAGTAATAGTCAAACCAGGGAAGTTGAATGCATGACCTGATCACTTGTTGAGGATCACTAATGGGGAGGAAATTATGAACCTATAGGACAAATTTCCCGACACACATCTATTTTCAGTTCAGATAGCCAATGAATACTTCACAAACATCATCCAGTACTTGAGTACATGGATTTCACCACATGAACTCAACACTGCACAGAATAAAAATCTAGTAGTCAGGGCTGCAGACTACCAATTGATTGCATGACACTTATACAAAATGGGTGTATATAACATCTGGAGAAGATGTGTGCTAGAACATGAAAGACCTAAGATTTCTGTAGAAGCCCATGAGGGGATAACATGAGGACATTATGCAGGCAAAGATACTGTGCAGAAGGTATTGCGTGCATGCTATTGTGGCCGACTGTTCACAAAGACTCAAAGGACCACTGCCAGAAATGTGATGTATGTCAAAGGGTTCGAAAACCGAATAGAAGGGATGAGATGCCCCTGAGACCACAAGTAACTTTGCAGGTATTCGAAAAATGGGGAGTAGATTTTGTGGGACCAATTAACCCACCAAAAAAAAGGTCAGGAGCGAGATACATTATCACTTTGACAAAATACTTAACAAGATGGGAAAAAGCAGCACCAGTAAAAGATTGCAGTTGAGAAACAACAACACACTTCTTGTTTGAGAAAGTGATCACTAGATTTGGCTTCCTAAGGATTTTGATGAGTGACCAAGGCACTCATTTCATTAACAACACTATTAGGGCTATGACTGAGGAGTTTGAAGTTTATCATCAAAATATTACACCATATCATCCTCAAGAAAATGGAATAATGGAAGCCTTTAACAAAATCCTCGAGAATGCATTGACAAATATTTGCAACGTTAATAGGGACGATTGGGACTTGAATATACTAGCAGTATCGTGGGCGTACAAGACCACATCAAAAAAATTGATAGGGCAGACACCATTCAGATTGGTGTATGGACAATAAGTAGTGGTGCCATTAGAGTTTTTGGTACCTAGTCTACACATAGCAACAATTACAAACATGACAGAGAAAGGCACAATACAAGAAAGGCTAAATCAACTGATGATCATGGAGGAAGATAGGATTCTAGTAGGATTTCACCAAGAAGTACATAAAGAAAGGGACAAATCTTGGCATGACAGACATATCAAAAGGAAAAATTTCAAGGAAGGAGACTTAGTTTTGATGTACGACAGTAAATCTCTTCAGCACCCAGGAAAACTTAGAATGCATTGGTTAGGACCATACAGAGTAAATACTGTCACATATGGGGGAGCTGTAAAGTTGAAGTATTAAGGAGGAAAAAAACTCAGAGGGATGATCAATGGGAGTCGACTAAAGCTGTATAGGGACAGTCGATCTCCTAGCACTCAAAAAACCAAAAAAAAACCAGAGGTGTTATCGTGCCAAACATCAGAAGATAGCAACAAAGGAATAATGTGCAGAAAAGAGAATGTGCACGTGCACTCAGAAACACTAGCACGATGGAGAAAGGACCAACGGTCACTAAAAGGCGGAAACACTGAAAACAACAGGTACGAAAAATAAGCGCCAACGGACGACAACTATCAAAATTGAATGACAAGAACGATTGACGAGACACTGCATTAATCGCGCCAACTGGCGACGACAAGGGAATTCAATGGAAAGTATGCGGGAAGTGCCAGTTCATTCAAAACACAAGTTGGGTAACGTCTCTGAGAAGTTTCACCCGATTACTATATAAGGGAAGTATGCCTGGATTAGAAGGGTTATGGTGAAATTGATAAAAGCACATAGCGATAGAGTATATAGAGTAGATAGCATGTTTGTAGAAGTTACAGAGCCAACTAAGATCGACAGAAAAAACCTTTACCACCATCGCACCACCCAAGCTAGGAGCGTTGATCCAGACCTGCAGACGACCTCGAAGCAACATCATAGCACCTCAACAGTGGCAAGGAAGCGAGGCACAACCACCTCAGCCTCCGAAAATTTTCAACGTGGACGAAATCCTGTCGCCTGATATGAAACCAGCAAGCCCCACACCAGTGGTTGAGGAAACCCAACATACATTACCAGTAGGCATGGATGTCGATATGTCAGAAGTAGGGAAGAGTTAACAGGCCCATGATACAGGAAATAATTCATGCTCTGAAAACCCCGAACAATCCCTGAGGGTTAATGGGTATGTCCCGAACCAGGCAGAAATGATCGTGCCATAAAATTCACACACAACCACGCAGGAACAACGACACGAGGGCATAGTGGAAGATGTCACCGATCAGGCAGAGGAACATGTATAAGAAAGAACAATGGAGGCTGGAACTTCGATCCAACCACCACAACACAAGGGAAAACAACCAATAGCAATATCACCGCGCACGCAGGCGGCCACAACTATAGCCTTGCCACACATTCTAGAAGGGGTGCGTGTCACAGGTAACATGTTAGGCCATGTGGAGAAACTACCATACTCATACCATGATGTGAATGACACATACAAGTTTCTAGAGTTTTCCAAGAAATTTTATCTGGATTCTGTGGGTTTAGGATCCTTCGGTGAACCAATTAACCAACCAAAAAAGTGGGAAGCCGGACTGGAAAAAACCATGATTCTAGGCATGTTGGACATCAAACACTTTGGAAGGGGCCGTGACGTAAGCAACTACGTCAAGCAACTGATGGCAGTCACCCATGAAGGATACCAATGGCTGGAACAACTTGTCTCGATAGACATGGATCTCATTGCATACATATAGGGCTACCAACACTGGGGGAGACACTTGCATAGTTCCTTGATGAAAATATGAAGGAGAAGGAACTGGCCGAGGAAATTAAGAAGAAGTATGGTACAGAAAGAGGGTCACATGAAATCATAATTAAGCGTATTAGTGACACAGTAACAAGGATGGCCACAAAAATCATGGAGTGCAAGTTACTCAAGAAATGCCGCAAGGAGGAAGTCCTTGTTGAGGTCATCGCAACTGTAGCATAGTGTGTGGAGGGAACGACACTTAGCTGGGCCCCATACTTGTTGAATTTGTTCTTGGAATACTGCAAGGACATGCATGACCTGGGGACATAATTTCATTATTCGTGGCTACTCGTTCTGATCACCTTGGTTGGATGTGTTAGCACTGAGAGTCACCCTCAGACTGCCAGAGGATAAGCCCAGTACCCATCAAAATGTAAATGGATTAAAATGATTTGAATAGGTGGATCAACAAGATGAGAAAGAAAGGGAGAGGGCAACAAAAAGTATGCAGAGACATTCCATTGGGCATGGAGTCATAACATCCTATAGATCAAAGGAAATCAAACAATATATCAGACAAAGAGATATATAATGATGAGTAAAAGAATGGTGAATATGAAAAAATGAAGAACATCCATTATACAGAGATCCTTTATGCAATAGATAAATATTTTCTTAAACAATGAACAATGATTTAATGGGAAAGCTACAATAGATCCTCTATTGTTCATGAATCCATCAATCAATGGCAGCTATGATCCTCAAAACCTACAATATGTTCAAGTAAGAAGATAACAAAGAAGTGGTAAAAAAAAGAAGACAATCCGATAATAGCTCTCATGAATCTTTAATGGTAGAAAATGTCATTACAAACAGGCCCTTAGGCTTACAAACGAGTAACTAAAACTGCTCCTACTCTCTCTAGCCTCTCTTGGCTCATTAATACAACCCTCCTCTCCTCTTGTACAATGAATATATATCCATATATGTCCTTTCCAACTCACCCATTCGAACTCCAACCCCTTTAACTACAAACAAAAAATGACACGTTTTAACTAATTTCATGCTTTTCAGAAGGCGAAATTATGAAACATAGGCTTCAAAATGCCACTTGTAATTCTCAAACTATATCATTTGTGTAAAATATGAGAACATTTTTTTGTATATAATATCATTCTAAATAAAAACCTCTCTCAGGTTTTTGAAATTCATCTCTAGCTAGTCGAAATACGTGTCGCAAAAACATGTCTCAAACAGGAAATCATGAAAATCGAAGACATAGGGCTCACAGATTATTTTGAATCTCCCAATCTGTGACACTTATGTGAAAAATGAAAGAGGTTAATGTTCATGGGTCCATTCTTGACAATAACCTCCATTTTATTTTGAAACTTCATCCTGGTTCACCAGGAAATCCTCCTAGAAGTCAACTGGTCAAAAATACCAGTTCAATAGTCTAGAACAAAGTTTCTGCAGCACATTCCGTAGCACCAGGTGCTACGAAATGTCCTGTAGCTATCTAATTTGTGTAGTTTGAGCCAAAAATACCCAAAAATGTTTGCCAAAGGTATATAATCTTGTAGAAGCCTCCAAATAGGGTTGTATGAATGCAAAATCAGGTATAAACATAATGCTTCCCACCATAACTTCAAAATGAAAGGATAACCACCTTCAAAATTTAGATTCTTTCATCCACGCCATTTCACCTCCTGAGTCTGGTACTTATTATGGTTGCATCTAGAGCTAAAAAATTGATATTTCTTTGGGCTAATTCATCTTTTAAGGGCTGCAACTCCATCTTAAGCTTTCTGATTTGAGATTGTAAATATCTACTCTGTCCGCCGTATAAATTCTTAAGCTGTCTATTTGAATTTTGAGCTTATGAAAGGGATACTAATGGTTAAGAAATGGAAGAAAACCCTCCAGGAAAATGGATATGCAAGGAGAAAGCAGATTCCAAATATTTAAGCTAATAATTCACCAACATGCAAGGTCATCACCATGTTAATCAACAAGGCTCTTTAGATTTTCAACATAGGCAGATTTTAGACTTGGAATAACAATTGAAAATCTAAAAGAATTCGGTTGATACATGCCATGTAATTTGAGGATAACAATGCTGATTTTTATGCACAGGTTCGCAGCTCTGGAACAGGGGATCCGTAGCACAATTCGTAGCAGATTTTGTAGTATAACAACAAGTGCCAAGAAAGAGATAGGCACAATGGCTCTGACAACATGATTTTCTCAATTGTGATAGAAGAGGCTGACAATACTGTAGATAAGATGAGAATTTGGTGATAGAAAAGGTAAAGAGGTATGTTGGGAATGTAGATACTCAATTCGTAGTGCCCAGGAAAATAAACATAAGAACATCCTTAATTTGATCTTCAACAGAGCTCTAAAACCTTAAGGAGTGTTTGGACACTGTGGCTTAACAATAGATATGCTTCAGATTATATGAAACCGCCTGCAACAACTCTAACATCCAATTTCCCTATGCAAACCAATCTACAACAGATTCTGCAGTGCCTGCCCGAACTAGGAGTTTCTGCAGCGCCAAACTAGGAGAAAATTTGAAATCTTTGAGAAAACAGTTAGACAACCTTAAATGACTAAATCCCAAATTATTTCCTTTAAATCATGGATGTTGAAAACAATGAGATCGGATGACACACGCCTCATAAGTGCAATAATGGTAATGAGGGAAGATGTACTCAAGATGCGCTATGAAATATCCCGATGAGATGGAAGCGTACTAAAAGGAATTTGATTTGACCTTCTAATGGGTAGAGGGACAAAGTGGAGGGGTTTATGCTCATAGTGGAAGTGGTGACATGTAAGGGTAGTGGTGGCATATAATATTGTGATGGGATGAAGAGATAAAACAAAGGTATGGGCCAACATTAACCTTAACTTATTTGTGCTAAGACCTAAGAAAACCATAAGGATGAGATCAAAAGTAAAACTTAAACAAGGTTAGGGATAAAAAATAAAAAAACTAAGGATGAATTGACCCATAACAACTACATGTGATAACATTGGCTCCAAAGGGGATGGAATTCTCCTTGTGAGTTGCCAAGACCAAGCAAATTCAGTGTCTTATCCTAGGGCTATGGAGTCATTATTCAAATACTAAAAGCAAACTGAAAACTGAAATGCTTACACACAAGATTATTTATATATAAGACCTTACTCTAACTGAATTTACAATTTGCTCAAGTGAAAACAAACTTCCACTATAGCCACTCAAACTGTTTTGTAACATCCTTTTCTTTTCTGTAGATGATCCATAAAAGGTAAGGGAAGTATGACAACATAATGAAAACATGTTTTGGAACATTGACAATACCTCCAAATGATGATAAGATGATTAAATTTGTAGGCTCCAATGATTTTGGAAGGTTCAACTCCTTATATAACCCCACATGATCATAAAATTTATAATAAGACATGCTAAACTGGTAAAACGTTACCTCCTTTATTTCATCATTGCTCACATGTTGTTTGATGTTCTCAACATGTACAGGTGGATAAAGGACTAATGCAAGATTGTTAATCCCAAGTGATATCTGCTCATTTATAAGTGTTGGACATGAGATAAGCTACACATTTAGCTCTTCCTTTTCTCCTCCATGGATCTCCCAAGGATCAGATTCATAATTATCATATACATGAACCATGCTACAAGGTTCCAGAGAAGCTTTGAAAAAATTCTGCTCATCATCATCTTCGTTGGGATATTCATCAAAAATAGGTTGTTCTTGGTCAGTATTTGAAACAACTTCTTCATCATAAGCAGAGCTGCTAAAGACATCTGTTTCAAGAACATAAATATCCTCTGCATTTTCTTCATAAGAGCAACAAACAAAATCTGCCTTCAATTCTGAAAAGCTAGGAAAAAATAAAGAGGAATCTTCCCTAGTTTTTTTTAACTAACTTATCATTTATCTCAGCTTCATAGTTAGGAGAAATTTATATTGTATATTTATGATAAAAAATATCATTTGAATTTTCATCCAATACAGAGGAACAAGAAGAAAAAAGCGTCAATCCTTCACTGATTTCCTTGACTAGGTTATCTTCTTCAACTGTGACATTTTCTTCAACATAAGAAGATCTTTCATGATTATAAGATCCTTTATACAACAAATCAAATTCATGACAACATTCTCGATAGAGAAAGTCAACTGAAAATTTATCTTCATAAAATGAATGAAAGGCAATATGAAAACTCTTCAAAGAACTGACACTGGCAATCGGGAGAGATCTACACCAATCATGAGTTGCCCCATCCAAAGAATATCTAAACAATTTAATGAGGACAGCTTCATGTAAAAATTTCAGCTTAAGCACGTACTCATGAAATTATAAAAAACTCAGCTGGTACTTCCCAATTCTCTCCTCTAAACCTAGGAAGGAAACCTTCCCATTCATCTCTACTAGGAATTGGATTTGGAAAACCGACTATCTTTGAAAAATCATAGAAAACATACCTCTGAGCTAGTATCTTGTCCATTTCAAAACAATGGAGTCTCCAATAGATATATGAATAGTGGAGTCTCCATGGTGAAATATAAGCATTCTAAAAGTGTCTAGCTTCAGTTCACCATCCAAAGCTAGATCTAATCATCATAGCTCACCCAGGGAAGGTGTCTTCATTTTCGTCCCCAACAACGGTGCCAAGAATGTTAGCACTGAGAGTCACCCTCAGAGTGCCAGAGGATAATCCCAGTACCCACCAAAATGTAAATGGATTAAAATGATTTGAATAGGTGGATAAACAAGATGAGAAAGAAAGGGAGAGGGAAACAAAAAGTATGCAGAGGCATTCCATTGGGCATGGAGTCATACCATCCTACAGATCAAAGGAAATCAAACTATATATCAGACAAAGAGATATATAATTATGAGTAGAAGCATGGTGAATATGACAAAAGGAAGAACATCCATTATACATAGATCCTTTTTGCAATAGATAAATATTTGCTTAAACAATGAACACTGATTTAATGGGCAAACTACAACAGATCCTCTGTTGTTCATGAATCCATCAATCAATGGCAGCTATGATCCTCAAAACCTGCAATATGTTCAAGCAAGAAGATAAAAAAGAAGTGGGAAAACAAATAAGACAATCTGATAACAACTCTCATGAATCTTTAATGGTAGAAAATGTCATTACAAACAGGCCCCCAAGCTTATAAATGAGTAACTAAAACAACTCCTACTCTCTCTAGCCTCTCTTGGCTCATGAATCCAACCCTCCTCTCCTCTTGTACAATGAATATATAGCCATATGGGTCCTTTATATATCACCCATTCAAAATCTAACCCCTTTCCCAAAATAGAAACAACTACAAACAAAAAATGACACGTTTTAACCGATTTCCTACTTTTCAAGAGGCGAAATTCTGAAAAATAGGCTTCAAAATGCCACTTGTAATTCTCAAACTATAACAACTATGTAAAACATGAGATTTTTTTTTTTTGTATATAAGCTCGTTCTAAAGAAAAACCTCTCTCGGTTTTTTGAAATTTATGTCCAACTGGCCAGAATACGTGTCGCAAAAACATGTCTCAAACATGAAATAATGAAAACTGAAAACATAGGGCTCAAATATTTTTTCGAATCTCCCAATCCGTGACACCTGTGTGAAAAATTAAAGAGGTTAATGTTCATGGGTTCTTGCTTGACACTAAACTCCCTTGGATTTTGAAAATTTATCCCGGTTCACCTGGAATCCTCCTGGAAGTTAGCTGGTAAAAAATACTACTTCAACAGTCTAGAACAGAGTTTTTGCATCACATTATGTAGCGCTAGGCGCTACAAAATGTCTTGTATGTGTCTGATTTGTGTAGTTTGAGCCAAAAATACCCAAAAATATTTTCCAAAGGTATATTATCCTATAGAATCCTCCAAATAAGTTGTATGAATGCAAGATAAGGTATGAACATAATACTTCCCACCATAACTTCAAAATGCAAGGATAACCACCTTCAAAATTTAGATTCTTTCAACCACTTCATTTCACCTCCTGAGTCTGGTACTTCTTCTGGTTGCATCTAGAGCTAACACATTGAGATTTCTTTGGGCTAATTCATCTTTGAAAGGTTGCAACTCCAACTTAAGCTTTTTGATCTGAGATTGTAAATCTCTGCTCTGTTCGTATAAATTATTAAGCTGCCTATTTGACTTCTGATCTTATGAAAGGGAAACTGATGGTTAATAAATGGAAGAAAACCCTCCAGGAAAATGGATATGAAAGGAGGAATCAACTACAAAGCTTTAAGCTAATAATTCACCATCATGCAAGGTCATCACCATGTTAATCAACAAGGCTCTTTAGATTTTCAACATAGATAGATTTTAGACTTGGAATAACAATTGAAAATCTAAAATAATTCAGTTGATACATGCCATGTAATTAGAGGATAACAATGTTGAGTTTTATGCATAGGTTTGTAGCGCTGGTATAGGGGATCCGTAGCATATTTCATAGTATAACAACAAGTGCCAAGAAAGAGATAGACACAATGGATCTGACAACAATATTTTCTCAATTGTGATAGAAGAGGCTGACAATACTGTAGATAAGGTGAGAATTTGGTGATAGCAAAGGTAAAGAGGTATGTTAGGAATGTAGATCCTCAATTCGTAGTGCCCATGAAAAGAAACATAAGCACAACCTTAATATGATCTTCAACAGAGCACTAAAAAATCAAGAAGTGCTAGGACACCGTGGCTTAACAGTAGATATTCTTCAGATTGTATGAAACTGCCTGCAAAAAATATAACTTCCAATTTCCCTCTGCCAGCCAGTCTGCAGCAGATTCCGCAATGCATGTCCAAACTAGGAGTTTCTACAACACCAAACTAGGAGCACATTTGAAATCTTTGATAAAATAGTTAGACAACCTTAAATGACTAAATTCCAAAATATTTCCTTTAAATAATGGATGTTGAAAACAATGAGATCAGCTAACAAACACCTCATAAGTGCAATAATGGTAATGAGGGAAGATGTACTCAAGATGCGCTACAAAATATCCTAATGATATGGCAACATACTAAAATGAATTTGATTTGATCTTCTAACGGGTCGAAGGACAAAGTGGAGGGGTTTATGCGCATAATGGAAGTGGTGATATGTAAGGGTAGTGGTGGCATCTAATCTTGTGATGGGATGACGACATAAAAAAAAGGTATGGGCCAACATCAACCTTAACTTATTTGTGTTAAGACCTAAGAAAACCAGAAGGAGGAGATCAAAAGTAAAACTTAAACTAGGCTAAGGATAAAAAATAAAAAATCTAAGGATGAATTGACACATAACAACTACATGTGATAATAGGATCGAGGGAACCTAAGTATTCATACTTTGTCGTGAGATCCAATCCTTGCCGTGCAACGTGATACCTATTGTTGGGGATCACTTCAAACCCCAAGAACAAAAGTGAGAATGCATGCATGTTCGCAAGATATTACAACGACCTACAAGAAAGCATCACCAACACGTGGCAGATTACACCAGAAGTGGCCACACAATATCGGGGCATATCCAATTTCAAAGAGACAAAGAATACAATGTGGATCCAAGCACAGAAGGATCCCGAGAACCAATGGTTACAATTACGGTACTTCGTCAAGGAAATGGACATAAAAATGGCCATCAAGGATTGGCATGAGGACTAGAGGATTCTAGACTTGAATCGAGAGATGCTCTCAAATAAGGAGACTGAGACAGGGCAGGAATAGATACCTACATGAGACAAAACAATGCCCAAGAAGCCAAGGACAGGTCAGAACCTAGCGCAAAAAAATAAAGGGGGTGTGTCCAAGAAAGGCACCCAGGCAGGGAAGAAGAACAACACCCATGCGCCACATGAACAAGAAAAAGAGACTAAGACAACATAGGGAGAAACATCAAGTGCTACTCAGTAGGAGCAAGGCTAGACCAAGAGGCCAATTTTACAAATGGGGGTGTGCACAAGAAAGTTAAGGCACACAAAATGCCACTAGAATATACTATCACAAAGGATGACATGGACCTCGTGGCCCAGATGGTCCAGGATGAAACAACGAAGGATTTTGACAAAGCTCAGTCACAAAGGGATATGATGCAGGATGATCTGGCAGACATGAGGCAACTCCTCGAGAAAATCAGAGAAACACAAAGGATCGACAGAGGAATACAATCCGTCCCAGCAACATCACAAACAGGAGCTGAGGCTGGATCGAGCAAGCAAGATAGAATCCAAATGAAAGCTCAACCGAGCTCTGTGCTTCACGTTACACTCAGCATGTTGCGCATGGATGAAATCGTGGGTCAGACACCCTTGAAGGATTTGGCCCAAATATAGTTGGTAATGACACGTATACCAATCAAGGAATTGTATAAACATCAAGTTAGCGTCGCGCAGGAGGTACAGTCGCATGCACGCACAGACGCAACCGAATTGCAATAGATGAAGGACAACATGGAAGAGATAGAATTGGTGCTCGAGCAGGTCAAGCTCGAGACCAAAGATGAGAAAGACTGCGCAGATAGGCTTGAGCAGGGATTGGTTGTAGCCTATGAGAAAATTCCGAAGAGCACGTAGACAACAGAGCTCATGACAACATAGAAGATTGATAAAATTTTCCAGACAATCGATCAATATAGGTAGGATATCGAGAAAATTCAGGAACAACTCACTCCTACCACTCCCACGAAGGTGAAGGAGAAGAGGAAGCAGGAAGCAACAACACATATAGAGGATATGGAGCGACAAGTCAGCGTAGCTACCGACTTGTTCGATAAATAAACACAGTGGTGGACGAAGCTGGAGGAGGATCAATAGGTCCAGTAGTGGGACCAGGAAGAGGAGAGGATAAGAGAAGCTATCCAGGACCTCAATCAGAGGCATAAGATGATGTTGATCACTGAGCACGTCAAAGGAGCACAATATATGAAGAATTGTAGGCAGAACTCATAGCCATGTAGACACAGAAGAAGGAGTGCCAATCTCAAATGGAACCTCTCCAAGAGCGGGTGACATAGGTCATTGCGCAGGCAGAAGACTCAAAGAAGAACATGGCACAAACTCAGGCATAGTGCATAGAGATGATCAACGATGAGATTGCAGTGCAGGTATTGGACACACTCAGGGAGAATACTGTGCATGTTCAAATGCAAGAAAAGGAACTCAGAGAGAAGTTCCAGGCTCTCACAGGAGAGATTGAAGAAGCACACAAAGTTTAGGTGGTTCGGGACCAACCACATGTCAGTGTTGGGGGCCTGTTGGATGTAGGCCGAGTCAAGAAGAAAGGAAATTTTTGGAGGAGACACACGCAAGGAGGAAAGGACAACTGGAAGGAAACACAACACGTGTAAGAGAAGCAGGCGAGGCACACATACAAGAAACACCTAACGACGCTAGGTTTAGGGTTTTTGTAATGTATTGTAATGGTTGGTGAGACAATGGTGTAAATAAGTAGTACTTAGGCGAGAGAGGGGGGGACAAACACACACACACACACACACAGAGAGAGGGTTGTAAAAACTGTATGAGTCATTAAGATGGTGAGCTAGGGAAGGAGTGAGCGAATTGATCCCGAGGGTTAGATAGCAGGCTGAGGAGCTTGGTGCGATCTAGTCAATCTCACAGGGATCAAGGAGCATGTGGAAGAGGATGAGACCTAATATTGTAACCATGCGTGGCATGATACATTTCTGAACTATAATAAAATCCTGAGAGCCAGATCTTTGTGGACGTATCCCAAGAGGGGGTGAACCATGGTAACACTATGTTATGTGAATGAATGTGTCTTTATGTCTGAATAATTGATGAATGTTAGATGAATGAATTAACTAGTTAGATATTTTATTCTACATGCATGAATAGAATGAATGTTGTAAGTAGACGTTAGACTGAATGAATCAAGATTACATAACACAACCGCAAATCTTCGCTCAGTCTCAGGTTGAAAACACTTGAGTATTGCAACCACCCATAGAGTTATCTCAGGTGAGACTGTGAAATACACTCTGTGTGCTGCATTTCCTTCTGGTTTACCATAGGGGCCAATAGTTTAAAGGGATTTTGTTCGGAATCTTATCAAATATGAACCATGGTCAATATATGATGGTAAGGTAGAATCAAAATAAACCATAAAGAATCCCCTAGACTAATATAAAAGTAAGGAAAACCAACACATGGAATCCTTCTAGACCTGCTGACTTGTTGCCTCCTCAAAAGTATAAGGCTCATACTCTATGATGTTGCTCACCATTGCAAGATAGCTGCAAAAACTCTCAAGAGGTTTACTCTCCCTCACATCCTACCTGGGATTCCCCACATAACCTTGTGCTTATTTCAAAGTGTCTTGAAGCCACTTGGGGTTCCTCTTCTATGAAGTAGCACCATGTGGAGGGGACTCCTCCTTCTCAATCCCACCACCTGAAGACTCTGTACCTGAAGATGATCCTTAGGTCATCTGTGAACTTGTAGACTAAGAAGTTGTACCCTGTGAACCAGTAACCTGTGACCTTATCACCTATGGACCCGTAGTCACTGAAGAAGGTGATCAAAAACTCTGTGTCACTATGCTCTGTGAAGGACTCACCCGTGTTTAAGGAGTTGACTTCTCCCCTTTCTCCATATCTCGTGACCTATGGAAGTCTCTATCCTCATCAAATCTAACATCTTTCCACACAACAATCTTCCTCAAAGAACGAATGTATATGTGATATGACTTTGAGGTCTCGCTATACCCAAAAAATATGCCCTTCTCTGCTGTAGGCTCTAGCTTTGTCCGCTTCTCAGAAGGTACATGTGAAAATGTAAGGAACCCAAATATCCTAAAGTTCCCCACATCAGGCTTCTTCCCAGAGAAATCCTCCTCGGGAGTCTTTTCCCCCAAGACTCTGTGTGGACTTCGATTCTCTAGATATACTACAATGTTGCAAGCCTCATCCCAAAGAAACATTAGTAGCCTCTAATAATGTAACATGGCTCTCACAACCCCAACAATAGCCCCGTGCTTCCTCTCAACAACTCCATTATGTTGTGGGGTGTAAGGAACTGTCAAATCTCGTTTAATGCCTTCTTGAGCACAAAATTCAGTGAAATCATTGGAGGTATACTCACCCCCATTATCAGATCTCAACACTCTAATTTTCTTCCCTATTTGGTGCTCCGCAAGATCTTTGAACTCTTGGAATTATTGGAAGACCTGTCCTTTAGTATTCATGAATAAAATCCAAGACTTCCAAGAGAAGTCATTGATGAAAGTGACATAATACAAAAAACCATTCAAAGAGGTAGAAGACATAAGACCACATACATTAGTATGAATCAGATCAAGGATACTTGTTTCTCTGCTTTCACTACTCGGAAAATAAGTCTTGGTGTACTTCCCAAGACCACACCCCTTGCACATCTCCTGATCCTATGTACTGAACTCTGGCACTCCATTCACAATCTCTCTCAATATCCTCAGAGCCCCATGGTGCAAATGGGCCATCCTCCTATTCCATAGCTCACAAAAGTCAATGTTGTTGGTACTGTCCATCAATGCTATGGCAGGATGAAACATGAGCTTGTACAACTTCTCATGCTGGATCCCAATCACTTTGGTCGAAGTGATATTGGATCCCTTAGGATACAAGATCACATGTCCATCACGGAACAATACCTCATATCCCCTATCCTCAATAGTGGGAACTGACACCAAGTTATTCTTCAACCTTGGAACATAGGACATCCCTCAACAACATGGGAGGTAGTGAATCCCTTTGAAATGATAATGTCCCACAACCAACTTCCTTGACCATTGAATCGTCTCCAAGAACCACCTCAAGATATCCAATCTACGTGAGATCAGTGAAGTACTCACGAACACCTGTCATATGGAGGGAGGCACCACTATCAATATACCAAATAATGGTAGATTATGTTCTAGATGAAAGGAACACCAACAAAGAATACTCCTTCTTGAACTTGTGAGTGAAATCATCTACATCAGTTGAAGCTGCAACCTGCTTCATGTTCTTGTTAGGACACTGCCCAACATAGTGTCTGAATTTGTGACAAGCAAAGCACTTGAATTTGCTCATGTCTTTCTTCCCTTCACCTTTCTGCTTGTTCCCACCCTTAGAACCCTTCTTGGACTTGTTCTTTCCTTTGGATGCAAGTGCCACATACTCTTCATCATTACTTGTAGATGAATTCCCATGCACATAGCCTCTTTTGTTGGGTATGTGTTATATTCTTTGCATGTGTGTGTGTGGGCGCGCCAGATTCGACAACTGCGTCTGACAATCCCAACTTCCTTCGCTCTTTGTGTCGTGTGTGTTGGGGGATTTCCTGGGGGGGTCCTAGGGGGGGACAGGTCCCCCCCTGGTTACGTGCAACGTTCGGGGCAACGCCTCAATTTTTTTTTTGGGCGGTTTTTTCTATTTTTAGTGGTTTTCTAAATTAATCCTGGATTAAGGGATTATGGTTTTGGTAGCTACACAATACCTAAAATATTGTATATATTGTAATGTGAATGGGGAAATTAATTCAATGAAGAGTTGAAAGGTGTGGCACCAAGGAAGGCTAGTTTTCTCCCGGTTAAGGGTTACCAACATAAATCTTTGTGTACTGTGTGTATGAGCCATTGATTATTTTTTGTTTTTCTTAAGAATATGTATGCATTTCTTTACTTCAAAGGTTTAAAACTTACATCTTCGAGTTTCCTCCTAAATGAATTCATCCCAAAGACGATCCCACTTAGGAAAATTTCCCTTTGCTACAATGCGCTCAACAAAGACAACCCATTGTTTGGTTAACCCATTCAAAGTAATCCTCACAAGGTCATTTTCAGAAACAACCTCCCCAACAACACCAATTTCATCCCTCATTTGAGTAAGCTTGGTAAGATAGGTGGAAACACTTTAAGTCTTGGTCATTTTAATGCTCTTCAGTTTCTCCCTCAATAACATTTTCCTATTTTCATTGGAACTTTGGTAAAGTTTGGTTAAGGATTCCCACATTTCATAGGCATTGGTCTTCCCAGCCACATGTGGAATCGCATGATCCTTTATGGCATCAATTATTATCCTTTTGGCCTTTATGTTCTTTTTAGTGTAGGATTCCAAAAGAGTAACATATGTAGGCACCATCACAGGATTCATTTGTGAGTGCTCCACAATATCCCACAACTCACACTCTTATAGAAGCAACCCAATCCTCTCCTTCCATGAGCTGAAATTAGCAGCTCCATCCAACCTGTCCTCAACCCTCAAACCGATGGCCATAGGCCCTCTCAAATGAAACACAAGTCCACAATAATCTACCTGGTGAAGTACCTCCTCTTCTCAACAAAATCTCTGCACTCTGTGGCTGATTTATTTATGCTCCTTTCACACTTCAAGCTCTAATACCATGTAGAAAATTCAAACCCCAACCCAGTTTCAAGTTTGAATGAGACACATGGTTTAATTCCCAACCCACATTGCAAATTTTGGGTCCAAATTAGTAAGCATAGAATTAAATTCTCATGAACTAAAACACATGAAGTCAGCTACAACAATAAACTCATAAATAAAGACAAACCCATAAATTAACACACATAGATTTTGGTCTAACTTCGACCCTGGAAAAACCCACAAGGGGAAAACCAGTGAGAGAGGGGATTTTATCATTATTTTCAAAGCTTCGAGAAATAATATTTTATAGCAATCATATTCAGAAAAATAAATTCCAACTTATCTCACAACCGAGCCACCAAATATTCCTCAAAATTTGAGCAATGCTTCTCGAAATTTGTGCCAAAATTTCTTGAACAAAAGCTACATTCCCGCTCCTCGATTTCTATGTCAATCGTTGCATGGTATCCTAGGAATTCATTCCAGAACAATCAGCTTCAGTTTTGATCCAGAAAGTAAAGAAAGGAAGCCTTCAAATGTGTGCCAACACTTCAAAAATAAATGTTGGTTCTTCTCCTCGAAAACTGTACCAAAAATTGCAGTATGGTCTCACTAAATCAATACAGTACAAACCAAAATATGTTGTACCTTATCCTTGATATGTGTGCTATAATATTTCCTTGGTATTCGTGCCCTAACCAAAAAACTTCTCTCCTTCTCTAGCTCGACTCTCTCTTTCTCTCTTGCTCTCTTCAAATCACATGAAGAATCAAAGAATGGGGGCACCTCACTTTCCCTAATTTGACTTCAGGAGGGTAGGTGAAAGGTCACTTAATCCAATGGTGGAGATTGGACTAAATGAATGGCCAATATTTTATTTCTTCTCATTCACCCACTTTACTTAAGTCATAAAGTCACTTTTAATTTCATCTCACAAGAAATCAATTCATTAGGGACCACTTTGAACACTTTCTCATCCCTAGGCGCCTAGGTGATGAGAAACACTTCTCCTTGGTACCTTTTTGATATTTAAAATTATGTTCAGTTTTTACATGCCTCAACTCCCAAGTAGGGTTAGGGTTTTGGATCATCTAGAATTTTCTTGAAACTCCACATGTATAAGTAATGGGAGATGACATGGCATCCATTCGGTACCATGGTAGTCAAAAGCATAGGTCAAATGGTGGGAGGTGTACCTTCCTCATGCAAACTTTGATTAAGGTGATATTTGCATCTTTGGAAAACTCTCCATGTGTAGAAAAACACTTAGAGACTATTGATTATTTTGCAAAGTTTTGACCTCAAAACAACAATTTAGTGCTCCAAATGGTTCGAAAAGTTTCATGATTGCAAATCACCAAATAGGACCTACCCCTAAAATGGGCCCTACAAGCCAATAGCTCCAATGTTTCCACCCATAAAGCACCAAAATAGATGACAAATTATATAGTCATAAATTTCAGATCATAAAGCCTTCTTAATGCTAGTCTCTCCTCTCTACCTTATGCTACAATTTACATTGTCACTTCCTCTTTAGAAAATGACTAACAACCCCTTCTTTGGTTACCACTTTGTCTTACATAGCATGCTCTTCAAGAAATAGTTGTACGCCAACACACTAACTTCCCAAACAAGTTCAAATCAACTGCATCTCACATGTTTGAAGGGTCAGATGGAGTCCACAGAGGAGTCATTTGTCTGCTAGTCTTTGGTCTTGCTTGGCCATGGACAATTTCGACAAAAGTGGGTTCACTTGTTGAAGAACAACTAGTCAAAACCCTCTCTATCAAAAACCTTCTTTGTTGATAACTTGTTGTTGGAAACATGCATCTTGACCCCTCTGTGGTCAATGCCATGTTTTGTTAAGAGATGCTACGTCGATGGCACTCCTTGTTGATGCCTCTATTATCGATGTCATGTCTATCGATGACACATCTTGTCAATGCCTTTGTGTCGACAACATGCTTGTTGATGCCACACATTCAATACCTCTGTTATTGGCAATCACAATTTGATGGATGCTCAATGGACACTTTATTTTTTCAATGGGTGGCATTAGTTTTATGCTTGATGAATGGGTCTTCACTATCCAAACTTCACTCCCAAGTGCAAAACAACTCTCTCCTATTGAGCACTGACCAAAAATACCTTTGACCAAGTACCTTTGCTTGTTGTGGCCACTCTTTTCTCAACAAGTCTCCCCAAGTGCATGACAACATACTTCCTTTTCTCGATAAACTTACCTAGTGTTAATTCACAATCCCAAGCTTAGGAAAAAAATTTCTTTCCATCTGCAAACTCATTTTTTCCCATGGGACTTAACCACTTAAGGGATCTAATTTTGGATTAGGCTAAGAGTTTAATAGATTATGGGATTAGGGTTTACCATGTCAATTTGTCAATATTGTCAACCATGGTCAATGCGACCAACCATGTTCAATATAGTTGATATGGTCAAGCATGATAAATATGGTCAATGGTGATAAACCATGGTCAATGTAGTCAAGATGGTTGGCCATGGTCAAATGGTCAACAATGGTCAACCATCGTCAAGGGAAATTAATATGATTAATGAGGATGAAAGGTTAATTGATTGCCAGAGTTTGTGGGCCAAGGGATTAGTTGATTACATTACTAGTGGATTGGTTGGTAAGTAGCTAGGGTTAGTGGGTGACGATGTTCATGAGCCAGGAGGTTCAGGGTTAGTGGGGTCAATTAATTAGGATGTTTAGGGGTTTGTGGGTCAACATTGATTAACCATTATCATCATGGTCAACAATTGTCAAATATATGATTTGTAGGTTACTAGGCTTAGTGGGTTAGGGAATTGTTGTACCCTTAAGATAAAGGACACCAACAAAACCCTCCATAAACAAATGGTTATCCTAGAAACCAATGTGAAATTAGGAATGCTTCAATACCCTATGCATGAACATGAAATTAATTCTTTGGAAGATGAAGAAGAAGAAGAAACCAAACCTAATTATTTAATGAATGAGAAGGCTACTATTGATCAATTGTCCTTAAGACAAGCATGTTCTTATGCACCTCCCCATAAAGGTAAGAAACAAGTCCTTATAGTTGGAAACATTGACATTTTCCCATCCTACCTAGTAGGATATATCTAGTCCAAAACCCAACCCAA
>ML791691.1:162374-208953 GCA_009831015.1 Picea engelmannii | reverse complement strand
CTCCTCCACTAACTCATAATTGTTCTAGATCTTAGTAGTTATACTGCAATTTTGCAGGTCTTGAACTTCCAACGTATTTTTCAGACGTTTCCCAAGCATTTTGGCAATTGACACACCCACACAAAATTTGATTTTGGGACCCACCAAACACATAGAGCATATAATAAGATTTGTAATGGTTTAAGAAAAACTCCAAACAAAGTTTGTATATGAAAGTTTTGGCTTCAATAAATTGACATATCAACTAGGCTCCTTGAGGCATGTAATCCTTCTTCCACCTCATCTCTTAGGGTCAAAGTTTTGGATTTTTTGGGTTTTTTCCTCTTAGGGTTTTATAATTTATGTTAAAAGGAATTTTTGACCTATTGCAATCTTCTTCTTGTCTTTGAGTGTAGTCCACACATCTCTCTTTATAGATAAGCTACTACCATTTTAACTAGTTTGTATTGCTTTGCATAGTAAAATGTTTTTCTATTTCATTCATTAATAGAATTTGGTTTCACTATATTAGTGTGCTCTCTGCAATAAGTTTATGTGATTTCATGTATATTTCTATCTTCATTTTGTTCTCCACATAATCTAGATCAATATTGCACCCCCTCACTCTACTCAAACTGTGGAACAATGAATCAATACAATAAAAATGGAACTCCTTCCTTTCTTAGCGTCTTAGTGTTTAACATGTTTTGATAGTCATCTAGGGTTAGGGTTAGGGTTTTTGTAGAAATTCAAACCCCAACCCGATTTCAAGTCTCAATGAGACACATAGTTTAATGCCCAAACCACATTGCAAATTCTGGCTGAAAATTAGTAAGCAGAAAATTAAATTCTCATGAATTCAAACACATGAAGTCAACTACAACAATAAACTCAGAAATAAAGACAAACCCAAAAATTAACACACAAAGATTTTGGTCTAACTTCGACTGGAAAAACCCACAAGGGGAAAACTAGTGAGAGAGGGGATTTTATTATTATTTTCATAGCTTTGAGAAAGAATATGTTTTAGCAGTCATGTTCAGAAAATTAAATTCCAACTTATCTCACAACTGAGCCACCAAATCTTCCTCAAAATATGAGCAATGCTTCTCAAAATTCATGCCATAATTTCCTGAACAAAAGCTACAGGCCTACTCCTCTATTTATGTGGTAATGGTTCTACGATATCCTTGGAATTCATGCCAGAATAGTCAGCTTCAGTTCTGATCCAGAAAGTACATAAAGGCAGCCTTGAAATGCATGCCCACACTTTAGAAATAAATGTTGTTCCTTATCCTCGAAAACTGTGCCAGAAAATTGCAGTACGATCTCACTAAATCCATACGGTACGACCCATAATTTGTTGTACCTTCTCCTCAATATGCATGCTATAATATTTCCTTGGTATTCATTCCCTAACCAACAAAATTCTCTCCTTCTCTAGCTCTTTCTCTCTTGCTCTCTTGCTCTCTTCAAATCACACGAAGAATCAAAGAATGGGGGTGCCTCACTTTCCCTAATTTGAATTCATGAGGGTAGGTGAAAGGTCACTTAATCCAATGGTGGAGATTGGACTAAATGAATAGCCAATATTTCATGTCTTTTCATTCACCCACTTTACTTAAGTCATAAAGTCACTTTTAATTTCATCTCTCATGAAATTAATTCATTAGGGACCACTTTGGACACTTTCTCACCCCTAGACACCTAGGTGACGAGAAACACTTGTCCTTGGTACCTTTTTGATATTTAAAATTAACACTCCCTATTACCAAGGAAAGTGTTCCTCACTACCCTAAGCTTATCTTTGAAAGGCACAAACTTCCCTCTCCCCAAGCTTTAGCGAGGATGTCTGCCACTTGCTCATCAGTGGAAATAAATTGTAGCTCAACTCCTCCTCTCTGAACATGATCCCATATGAAGTGATATTTAATCTTAATTTGTTTAGACCTATCATGAAAAACTGGATTCTCAGAGAGTTTGATGCAACTCTGATTGTCACAGTAGATCACAGTGGGCCTCATCTACACACAAAATATCCCAACCAATAACTTGAGAAGCCATATGGCCTCACAACTGGACTGACTGGAAGCCATATACTCAACCTCTGTAGAACTCAAATCCACTGACTTTTTCTTCTGATTGAACTAAGAAACCATTGCAAAACCGAATCCAAAGAAACAACTTGAAGTACTCTTCCTATCACTGAGACATCCTACCCAATATGAATCTTTGTAGCCAATCAGTCTAACTCCATCCCCTCTCTCATAGTTCAAGACATAGTCCACTGTACCCTTAAGGTACCTGAGGACATGTTTTTCTTCCACCTAATGCACTCTTCGAGGCTCCACCATAAACTGACTCAGTGAGTTGACAACAAAACAAAGATCTGGTCTGGTGTTGACTAGATACATCTGTGAACCAATCAATTGACGATACAACGTGGGATCAACCAACTCTGAATCAGAAGAATGAAGCTTATTCCAGTTAGTTATCATAGGAGTGGACATGGGCCTACAATCCTCCATCTGAAATATCCTCAGAATGTCAACAACATATCTACCCTATCCTAGAAATATATGTCTAGGCTCCTGCCAAACCTCCAATCCTAAGAAGTAGTGCATCAGACCAATGTCTTTCATCTCGAATTTTGAAGCAAGGCTCTCCTTGCAACCAACTATGAGTCTCTTAGCCCCTATAATGAAGAGATCATCCACATATAGCACAAGAATGAGAGGATCCTCCCCAACCATAATCTAATATATGTTGGGTTCCAATTCACTCTTCTCGAAACCCATCTGCTGCAAGTATGTGTCTATCTTGGAATAACAAGCTTGAGGATCTTGCTTCAACCCATACAATTCCTTCTTCAGTCTGCATACATGAGAATATCTCCCATTTTGGCATATCTTTTAGGAAAATAATGTGCTTGTCATTGATGGAAAGAACAATAACGATGACACTCAGAAGATTGATGGCAAGAACAACATCGAGGACACTCAAAATAGCGCAGAGGAGGATATTATACCTCAGCCATCAGATCAGAGCGTGAAGGATAAGAATCCGTTGGACTTAGAGGACATGTGGTGAGAGATCAACATTTTGCTGACTCACAAGATGGAGAAGTCAAAGGTGAGAGTTGTAGGAACTCGCGAGATGAGAAATCGAGAAATGATCTGAGCCGTTGGATCCAGCAGACACATGGGGAGAGATCAACATTTCACTTACTCACGAGATGAAGAAGTCAAAGGTGAGAGTTGTAGGAACTTGCAATATGTGAAGTCACAAAATGATCTGGGTTGTTGGATCACTGAGGATCTAGACCGTTGATCTGATATGAAGTTCGATTTTGTGAAGAGGAGATCTTGATCGTTGGATCGAGGAATAAACTGGGCCGTCAGATCTAGGAGAAGAACATGTGCCATGAGAGGAGATCCACATCAGCAAGGACAACTGCAGACCATGTCAGCAAGGACCATGTCAGACAGGAACTCACAAAATCCCAAAATGTAGAAGGTGATCATGACCGTTGAGTCATGGGAAATCTCAAACTGTTGATCTGAGGTGATTGAAGTTAGGAGTTTGGGAATCAGAAGAAGGGAAGTTCTCTAACCTTCGACATCGTGATTCTTGAAGTCATGAAACACTTGAATGCTTGGCTCGTGGTCATATCCATGGTCACATCAGCGAAGGAGTTAGAATGTTTCTAAGATTCACCTCGGAGTTTCGCAAGTTGGGGGTTTCGAGGAAACTCATAGCAGGAGTTTGCGATATGCGAAATCGTGACTCACCCCTCTTTCTTGGCCCTTGGTCATAGCTAGGGTCACATTAGTGGAAGAGAAGGGAAGGATCTAGTGTTGCTAGGCTCCACTTCAGAGTTTCATGAGTAGGGAAAATCGAGGTGTCTCACAATCGATCACCCGAAACGAGAAATCACGAAATGAATTTTGTTTAGCGTATGGTCACAATGGGTGGGCATGTGGGGAGAAACATGCCCAGTGCTAGTTTGTACAGGTAAATTTCACGAGGAACATATTTGATAAATCAGAAAGTCTCTTTGTTTTTAATCCAATGACGCTAATTATCTCGACAATCTGATCGAAGGGTTACTGTTGCACTTCACGGATTATTGATCAATTACGATTCAGTAAGCAGAACTGAATCATAGTTCTTGGGCAATTGGCGATTTGGTTGCTTGGCAGTTTCTCTTGGAGATGCGAGGTGTAACAAAATTTATGCATTTGTATGAAAGACAAAAGTGGTGACTGAGTTAGGTTGGCTTCTCTCACTGGAATAATGAGCTAAACTGGGAGAAAGGAAAATCACAGTATGCATAGTGTGAGATCAAACTCAGAGATGAGAAACAGAAGTTGAACATAAAAAAAAAGGTGAAGAATGAAGAATGTACACACAACCAAGAGCATGAGAGGAACAAAGAAAGAACAAATGTAAAGAGACAACAAGTCAAGCCAAGTATGAACATAACAGAAGAATAGTGAAGCATAGAAGAATTGCAGAACAAAGAAGAATTGGTAAGAATTGATATATCTGTATTGTTGGTTATTCAATCATTTATTTATAACTAGGGAGGTAGGGAGGTACTAGGGAGGACTGTAGTCCTCTGTTATTCAAGTTGGTGCTTGAATACTAGAAGTTGTATCTTTCATCTAGTTGTGGCTAGAAAAATAGAGTGGCAGGGTGGTGCTAGGGAAAACCCAGAGTTTTTTGTATGCAAGTTGGTGCCTGTATAAGTGGAAGTAGGTGCTTCCATCTAGTTGTGGCTAGAAAAACAGGGTGGCAGGGTGGTGCTAGGGAAAACACAGATTTTTCTATATGCAAGTTGGTGCCTGTATAAGTGGAAGTAGGTGCTTCCATCCAGTTGGCGCTGGAACACTCAGAAAGTTGGTGCTTCCTTCTAGTAGGTGCTAGAGAAACCAGAGAGTTGGTGCTTTCAGCAAGTTGCAACTTGTAAAACAAAGGTGGTAGCCTCATTTTGAGTTGGTTCTCAAAGATATATGATGTACAAAACATAAAAGACTGCCTATCATTGGAAGAAGAAGAGGTTTTCTCCCTCTATGGGTTTCCTCGTGAAAATATGTCTCTGTGTATATCATATGTGTGATTGATGTTTATTATTTCTATTGTTCATATATTGTATAATCTTGATGTCCACTTGGAGAAGATTGAAATTTTTTTTTAATAGACATAAGATTGTTTAAGCACGGTAACAACTGATTCACTCCCCCTCTTAGTTGTCTTAGTAATTTCAACATCCCATGCACCTCAAATCCCAGTGATTGCTCAATGTACACCTCCTCCTATATAAGACCATTCAAAAATGCAGTCTTCACATCCATATGATGGATCTTCCAACACATCTTTGCTGCAATAGAGATCACTTCCCTGATCAAGGTATATCTAGCAACCGATGCAAAGGTCTCATCATAGTCAACTCCCTCTATATGTGAGAACCCTTGAGCTACAAATCGAGATTTGTACTTCTCAATGCTACCATTAACAACATACTTAATCTTATAGAGCCATCTGGAAGTCACCACTGACTTCCCCTTAGGTCTAGGTACCACCTCCCAAACATCATTATTCATGATGCAATTATACTCTTCCACCATGGTGTTGGATGCAGGCCGAGTCAGGAAGACATGATATTTTTGGAGGAGAAGCATGCAAGGAGGAAAGGACATCTGGAAGGAAAAACAACACATGTAAGAGAAGCAGGTGAGGCACGCATGAAAGAAAGACCTAATGATGCTAGGGTCAGGGTTTTTGTAATGTATTATAATGGCTGGTGAGCCAAGGGTATAAATAAGTAGTACTTAGGAGAGAGAGGAGGGGACAGACTCAAACAAAGAGAGAGATAGAGCGTTGTAAGAACTATATGAGTCATTAAGCTGGTGAGCTAGGGAAGGAGTGAGAAACTCAATCCCGAGGGTTAGATCACAGGCTGAGGAGCTTGGTGTGATCTAGTCAGCCTCGCAGGGATCGAGGAGCATGTGGAAGAGGATGAGACCTAAGATTGTAACCACGCACGATGTGATACATTTATGA
Organism: Picea engelmannii; assembly: GCA_009831015.1. Classification (NCBI taxonomy): domain Eukaryota; kingdom Viridiplantae; phylum Streptophyta; class Pinopsida; order Pinales; family Pinaceae; genus Picea; species Picea engelmannii. The sequence continues at coordinate 202,908 of ML791691.1, read as the reverse complement.
ACTATAATAAAATCCTGAGAGCCAGATCTTTGTGGATGTAGCCTAGGAGGGGGTGAACCACGGTAACACTTTGTTATGTGAATGAATGCATCTTTATCTCTGAATAATTGATGAATGCTAGATGAATGAATTAACTAGTTAGATCTTTTATTCTACATGCATGAATATAATGAATGTTCTAAGTAGATGTTAGACTGAATGAATCAAGATTATAGAGCACAACCACAGATCTCCGCTCGGTCTCAGGTTGCAAAAACCTGAGTATTGCAACCACCCATAGAGCTATCTTGGGTGAGACTGCGCAATACACTCTGTGTGCTGCGTTGCCTTCTGGTTTACCAAAGGGGCCAATAGTTTAAAGGGATTTTGTTGGGAAGCTTATCAAATATGAACTAGGGTCAATATAGGATGGTAATGTAGAATCAAAATAAACCATAAAGAATACCCTAGACCAATAGAAGAGTAAGGAAAGCCAACAAATGGTTCTGTTACCGGTTGTTTGAAAGAAAATGGGACTCAATATGTGAGATTTGTGGAATACGCGTCAAAATAATTTCGAATCAGGAAACAAGTCATTGAGAGATTGAAAATATAAAAGGAAATGTTGATACCATGGAATCCAATGAAGGTAGAGATAGAAAGTTGGTTTAAGACAAAGGAGCTAGAGTTTGGGCGAAAAGATAACATAAATTCGAAGTTAACACCGTGCAAATATCTGGACAAGTACGTATTGAGTGACTTACATGAAGTCTTTTTCTGTGATTTCCTACATGTATTACAGGAGTGGATAAAAATATAAGTCAACCATCCTACAAATTAGATCAAACAACTAGAGTGGAATCCTGAAGAGATTGCGCAGTTGCAACAAGTTGATAATAAGTTTACGCGTGAAGTAGATTTCTGGTTAGACAACATTGTTGTAGGTTTTATCAAAAAAATTTCGCTAGATACAACGAAGTCGTACAACACAGTTGAACAAGAGTTATTGAAAGGACCTCGAGGTAGGTACATCAGATCATTATATACTTCCATTAAGATATTACTATATAACAAAGATGTAATGACAATGGATTCAGACAACTAAACTTCCCTGCGTGCATGGGGGAAGGGGGGAAGCACTGACAGGAGAAGGAGAAATGGAAGGATAAGGGGAGAAAGGAAAGAAGGAGGAGGCCTTGGATCCAATTATGATGGACAAATACCAGATCAAGTGGATCATGGAAACAACTGGAAAGACGTGCAGTGGAGTACCTTACCAATATAAGGTGAACACCAAGAAGAGTGTCGTAGCCGTGAGGGAAGGCTTGGCAAGTGATGAAGAGGAGGTAGAGGATCTCCGGGCCGTGGAGCATATTGAGGAAATCCTGCGCACGACATATGGGAGGAAGACGAGAGGTACAAGAGTGGAAATAGAAGGTAACACTCCTATCCATATCAGTGTCAGCGTGGAACCCATAAACCCATGTGCGACTAATACACCAAGAAGAACAACACCATTTAGACAACTGAATTTCGGGAGAAGGAAGACAACAAGAAGCACAACTACACAAGGAAAAACAACTGGGGGAACTAGTTCAGGAAGCATTAGTCAAGTATCTACACTGTACAGAGGTAGTAGTTCAACATTCAGGATGACATGACACGATCCCACCATCAGGTTACTAGAATTCAAAGGAGAAGCATCGGAGGACCCAAAGAAGCACCTGTTTATTTGTGAAAAGATATGGGAAGAAAAATAGATCACAGATGACGACACTAAACAAACACATTTATCTATCACACTAAGAGATCACACACTGGATCGATACATGAGTTTAGCTGCAAAGAGTCCACCAGGGACAACTAGAACGATTCGAGAGATCAAGAAGTTGCTGATAAATGAGTTTCAGAAGCCTCGTTCAGAGGATCAATACATGAACGAGATGATAGAGATTAGACAGAAACCATGATAATTTTTATGGGATATTGACCAGATATTCAAATGACTAAAGGGAAATCTGAAATATGTTATGACAAAAATGCAGCATAGGAACGTGTTCGTCAATTCACTACTACCACACATGAAATGCCTATTGCGAAAAAAAAAGTTTCAGACACAGGAAGAGGCTCTACATGCATCCCTACAACTGGAAGAGAACCAATATCAGAAGACAAATCTAGCTATAGAGGATCTGAAGAACTTAACGTTCCAACTAAACCAGAACAAGGGTAAGGACAAAAGAGAAGTTGTTTGGTGTACCACATGTAGTTCATAAGGACACCATAAGAACAAATGTCCAACATTCATGCAGTACATGGCAGTAGGAATGCCAAACCAATTTCCAACATGAGGACTATGGTGTGATATCTATAAGAAACGGGGTCATGATCCATACCACAACCCAATGATGCAGAAGTACCAGACAATACTGAAGAGCTCGTATTGCAACTTTTGCAAGTTAGTAGGCCATGATGACAAGGATTGTAGAACCATGGACCTTATGAGGGAAAAAACATCATATGCATACAGGGTGCATGCATAAATGATGACCGGGCGAGCCACACCATAGATAAGGAAATACCAGCGTACGAGATGCCTCCATCGCTGGATCACACCGAAGAAACACAACCACTGGGACAAGTAAGTACCATTAAGAGTTTTTTTCAATCTTGTGTTAGACTGCTAAATGATCCATCCTATGTTAAAACATTACAAAATATGCTAGAGAGATGTAGCATAGAGGCAAAAGGAAAGTTAGAACATAAAACACTGAACCATCTGCATACAAGAAGGAGAACAAACAAGGAATTCAGAATGAATGCCAACATTGTATATTTCAACATGGGAGATATTATACTGGATTTAGGATCCAAAGTAAATGTATTACCTAAGAAGACATGGAAATGTATGGGAGAACCCACATTAGGATATTCACCTGTTCAGTTGAAACTAGAAAATCAACAGAGAATTCTACCAATTGGAAGAGTAAAAGGAGTGACAATAGATTTGGATGGAGTGCAAACTAAAGCTGACTTTGAAGTAATTGAGATAGTGGATGGAAAAACACCTTATCCAACATTGCTTGGATTGGATTGGTCATTTCATAACCAGGCCATAATCAACTTAAAGATGCGGAAGATGAAGTTTGAGTCAGGAGAATACAGATTCATTGCGCCATTGGACCCATTAGAAGGGGAAAGGTTTGTAGAACCTACTTGCTTGGACATGGAGGAAATTAACCACCTGTACAGAACAACTGCATGAGATGAATATTACATGAACCAAACTGCATATGGGTTACTCAGTTGACAAAGCATCACCTCATGTGTGTCAGACTCAGATACAAGCTTAGAGAATTGGAAGCAGAGGTTACACGAAGTCTCCACAAGAATATGTGCAAGAATAGACCGCACATTGAGATGGGTAGGTACAAAGATAAGGGAACCTCCCAACTTCCATGGGGTAAATGACCTAGAATCATTCTTAACACGGTATGAAGATGAAGTGTTATAAAATCATAGTCTCTTAGCTCTGGATATAACACTCAAGGAAACACCTGCAAGATGGTGGGGTGCGCACAAAGAAACAATTAAAGACTGGTACAAATGTAAGCAATTACTTTGAATTAGGTTTGGCACAAAACAAGGAAGAAACCAACTACAAAAATATGAAAGACATGGGGCACCAACATAAAACTTGGAGAAGTGCAGGGTGCTTTAGAAAATTACACCACCAGAGGACTAGCCCCATCATTTTGTTCACACATTAGAAGGCATCCCAATGAACTAGTATACAGACCAGGAACTGCGTAGAGGAACTACAAACTGGGCAGTTTTACAACAAAACTTTATAGTCACCTTTTAATTTGAGCATGAGAACCCCAACATAGATGCATAACTTAAACAAATCAGAGGGGTGATATTCATTAAAGAACCAGAAGTTGAACTCATGACAGAATAACAACAACAAAACAGACAGACAATAAAATAACTACTATCAGGCTACCACATGAAGGAAGAAGCACCAGATGAAGATGACCCGCACGATATTCATATTGAGGAAGTTGAAGGCAAGAGATAAGTGGAAGGTCCACCTCTAGAATCAGAAGTAATTGCTGCGCCGATCAAGGTAAAGAATGTCAACATCGGGACAATTAAGAATCCCAAAATGGCCAACATTGTAGACTACTGGGATGAGAAAACAATGGAAAGCATAACATAGTTACCACGCGAGTACAATGACTTGTTCCCAACAAAATTCACAGAAATGAAAGGCATAGCAGGAGAGCTAGGCAAAATGAAGATATCGCTAAGAGTTGAGGCAAGACCGATCAGACAACGACCATACAGGCTAAACCCGATATATAAGCAAAAAGTCAAAGGCGAGATTGATAGGATGTTGGAGGCTGGAATCATAGAACCTATAGAGAAATCAGAATGGATAAGCCCGGTGGCATTTCAGGAGAAGAAACAAGGGTGGATAAGAATATGTGTCGATTTGAGGAAGTTGAATGATGCGTCCCTGTATGACCCGTTCCCTACTCCTTTCACATATGAGGTGTCTGAGAATGTAGGAGGGAAGGGATCTTATTCATTCACCGAAGGATTCTCAGGATACTATCATATCAAGATAGCACCAAAAGACAGATAAAATACCACTTTTTCCATAGAATGGGGATCATACCAGTATACCATCATGTCGTTTGGACTAAAGAATGCACCAACGATATTTTCTAGAGTAGTTATAACTGCATTCAAGGAATTCATCCACCAATTTCTAGAGGTATATTTGGACGATTGGACAATCTATAGTCTATTGAAATACCATGTAGGGGTGTTAATATTGATGTTAGAAAGACGTAGGAAGTGTCATATATAGTTAAATATTAAGAAGTGCATCTTCAAAACACCTTTTGGGATACTATTGGGCCATATAGTATGCAAGCAAGGCTTGTTAGTAGATCCTGCCAAGATTGCAATAACTATTAACCTACCACCACCAAAAATAGTCTGCCAATTAAGAGCAACATTGGGACACACATGATACTATAGGAAATTTATAAAGGGGTATGCGCAGATTGTTGCACCAATGGAGAAATTGCTAAGAAAAGACAACAAGTTTCAGTGGAATGAGGACTGTCAGCGCGGATTGGACACCTTGAAAGAGAAGATGGTAACTGCACCAATATTGGTATTCCCCAATTGGGAAAATACATTCCATGTACATGTAGATGCATCAGCCATAACACTTGGAGCTATACTGGCATAGCCAAGACCAAGAGAATTGGACCATCCTATAACATTTGCTAGCAGAAAATTGTCAGAATTGGAGCAAAATTATAATACCATGGAAAGGGAAGGCTTAGCGATGGTCTAAGCACTTCAAAAATTCAAGAATTATTTATTGGGGAAACATTTCAAGATTTTCACAGAACATTCAACGCTCAAATACCTTGTCAACAAGCCAGTATTGGAGGGAGAATTTGTAGATGGTTATTGATGTTCCAGGAATTTAACTTTGAAGTAATAGTCAAACCAGGGAAGTTGAATGCATGACCTGATCACTTGTTGAGGATCACTAATGGGGAGGAAATTATGAACCTATAGGACAAATTTCCCGACACACATCTATTTTCAGTTCAGATAGCCAATGAATACTTCACAAACATCATCCAGTACTTGAGTACATGGATTTCACCACATGAACTCAACACTGCACAGAATAAAAATCTAGTAGTCAGGGCTGCAGACTACCAATTGATTGCATGACACTTATACAAAATGGGTGTATATAACATCTGGAGAAGATGTGTGCTAGAACATGAAAGACCTAAGATTTCTGTAGAAGCCCATGAGGGGATAACATGAGGACATTATGCAGGCAAAGATACTGTGCAGAAGGTATTGCGTGCATGCTATTGTGGCCGACTGTTCACAAAGACTCAAAGGACCACTGCCAGAAATGTGATGTATGTCAAAGGGTTCGAAAACCGAATAGAAGGGATGAGATGCCCCTGAGACCACAAGTAACTTTGCAGGTATTCGAAAAATGGGGAGTAGATTTTGTGGGACCAATTAACCCACCAAAAAAAAGGTCAGGAGCGAGATACATTATCACTTTGACAAAATACTTAACAAGATGGGAAAAAGCAGCACCAGTAAAAGATTGCAGTTGAGAAACAACAACACACTTCTTGTTTGAGAAAGTGATCACTAGATTTGGCTTCCTAAGGATTTTGATGAGTGACCAAGGCACTCATTTCATTAACAACACTATTAGGGCTATGACTGAGGAGTTTGAAGTTTATCATCAAAATATTACACCATATCATCCTCAAGAAAATGGAATAATGGAAGCCTTTAACAAAATCCTCGAGAATGCATTGACAAATATTTGCAACGTTAATAGGGACGATTGGGACTTGAATATACTAGCAGTATCGTGGGCGTACAAGACCACATCAAAAAAATTGATAGGGCAGACACCATTCAGATTGGTGTATGGACAATAAGTAGTGGTGCCATTAGAGTTTTTGGTACCTAGTCTACACATAGCAACAATTACAAACATGACAGAGAAAGGCACAATACAAGAAAGGCTAAATCAACTGATGATCATGGAGGAAGATAGGATTCTAGTAGGATTTCACCAAGAAGTACATAAAGAAAGGGACAAATCTTGGCATGACAGACATATCAAAAGGAAAAATTTCAAGGAAGGAGACTTAGTTTTGATGTACGACAGTAAATCTCTTCAGCACCCAGGAAAACTTAGAATGCATTGGTTAGGACCATACAGAGTAAATACTGTCACATATGGGGGAGCTGTAAAGTTGAAGTATTAAGGAGGAAAAAAACTCAGAGGGATGATCAATGGGAGTCGACTAAAGCTGTATAGGGACAGTCGATCTCCTAGCACTCAAAAAACCAAAAAAAAACCAGAGGTGTTATCGTGCCAAACATCAGAAGATAGCAACAAAGGAATAATGTGCAGAAAAGAGAATGTGCACGTGCACTCAGAAACACTAGCACGATGGAGAAAGGACCAACGGTCACTAAAAGGCGGAAACACTGAAAACAACAGGTACGAAAAATAAGCGCCAACGGACGACAACTATCAAAATTGAATGACAAGAACGATTGACGAGACACTGCATTAATCGCGCCAACTGGCGACGACAAGGGAATTCAATGGAAAGTATGCGGGAAGTGCCAGTTCATTCAAAACACAAGTTGGGTAACGTCTCTGAGAAGTTTCACCCGATTACTATATAAGGGAAGTATGCCTGGATTAGAAGGGTTATGGTGAAATTGATAAAAGCACATAGCGATAGAGTATATAGAGTAGATAGCATGTTTGTAGAAGTTACAGAGCCAACTAAGATCGACAGAAAAAACCTTTACCACCATCGCACCACCCAAGCTAGGAGCGTTGATCCAGACCTGCAGACGACCTCGAAGCAACATCATAGCACCTCAACAGTGGCAAGGAAGCGAGGCACAACCACCTCAGCCTCCGAAAATTTTCAACGTGGACGAAATCCTGTCGCCTGATATGAAACCAGCAAGCCCCACACCAGTGGTTGAGGAAACCCAACATACATTACCAGTAGGCATGGATGTCGATATGTCAGAAGTAGGGAAGAGTTAACAGGCCCATGATACAGGAAATAATTCATGCTCTGAAAACCCCGAACAATCCCTGAGGGTTAATGGGTATGTCCCGAACCAGGCAGAAATGATCGTGCCATAAAATTCACACACAACCACGCAGGAACAACGACACGAGGGCATAGTGGAAGATGTCACCGATCAGGCAGAGGAACATGTATAAGAAAGAACAATGGAGGCTGGAACTTCGATCCAACCACCACAACACAAGGGAAAACAACCAATAGCAATATCACCGCGCACGCAGGCGGCCACAACTATAGCCTTGCCACACATTCTAGAAGGGGTGCGTGTCACAGGTAACATGTTAGGCCATGTGGAGAAACTACCATACTCATACCATGATGTGAATGACACATACAAGTTTCTAGAGTTTTCCAAGAAATTTTATCTGGATTCTGTGGGTTTAGGATCCTTCGGTGAACCAATTAACCAACCAAAAAAGTGGGAAGCCGGACTGGAAAAAACCATGATTCTAGGCATGTTGGACATCAAACACTTTGGAAGGGGCCGTGACGTAAGCAACTACGTCAAGCAACTGATGGCAGTCACCCATGAAGGATACCAATGGCTGGAACAACTTGTCTCGATAGACATGGATCTCATTGCATACATATAGGGCTACCAACACTGGGGGAGACACTTGCATAGTTCCTTGATGAAAATATGAAGGAGAAGGAACTGGCCGAGGAAATTAAGAAGAAGTATGGTACAGAAAGAGGGTCACATGAAATCATAATTAAGCGTATTAGTGACACAGTAACAAGGATGGCCACAAAAATCATGGAGTGCAAGTTACTCAAGAAATGCCGCAAGGAGGAAGTCCTTGTTGAGGTCATCGCAACTGTAGCATAGTGTGTGGAGGGAACGACACTTAGCTGGGCCCCATACTTGTTGAATTTGTTCTTGGAATACTGCAAGGACATGCATGACCTGGGGACATAATTTCATTATTCGTGGCTACTCGTTCTGATCACCTTGGTTGGATGTGTTAGCACTGAGAGTCACCCTCAGACTGCCAGAGGATAAGCCCAGTACCCATCAAAATGTAAATGGATTAAAATGATTTGAATAGGTGGATCAACAAGATGAGAAAGAAAGGGAGAGGGCAACAAAAAGTATGCAGAGACATTCCATTGGGCATGGAGTCATAACATCCTATAGATCAAAGGAAATCAAACAATATATCAGACAAAGAGATATATAATGATGAGTAAAAGAATGGTGAATATGAAAAAATGAAGAACATCCATTATACAGAGATCCTTTATGCAATAGATAAATATTTTCTTAAACAATGAACAATGATTTAATGGGAAAGCTACAATAGATCCTCTATTGTTCATGAATCCATCAATCAATGGCAGCTATGATCCTCAAAACCTACAATATGTTCAAGTAAGAAGATAACAAAGAAGTGGTAAAAAAAAGAAGACAATCCGATAATAGCTCTCATGAATCTTTAATGGTAGAAAATGTCATTACAAACAGGCCCTTAGGCTTACAAACGAGTAACTAAAACTGCTCCTACTCTCTCTAGCCTCTCTTGGCTCATTAATACAACCCTCCTCTCCTCTTGTACAATGAATATATATCCATATATGTCCTTTCCAACTCACCCATTCGAACTCCAACCCCTTTAACTACAAACAAAAAATGACACGTTTTAACTAATTTCATGCTTTTCAGAAGGCGAAATTATGAAACATAGGCTTCAAAATGCCACTTGTAATTCTCAAACTATATCATTTGTGTAAAATATGAGAACATTTTTTTGTATATAATATCATTCTAAATAAAAACCTCTCTCAGGTTTTTGAAATTCATCTCTAGCTAGTCGAAATACGTGTCGCAAAAACATGTCTCAAACAGGAAATCATGAAAATCGAAGACATAGGGCTCACAGATTATTTTGAATCTCCCAATCTGTGACACTTATGTGAAAAATGAAAGAGGTTAATGTTCATGGGTCCATTCTTGACAATAACCTCCATTTTATTTTGAAACTTCATCCTGGTTCACCAGGAAATCCTCCTAGAAGTCAACTGGTCAAAAATACCAGTTCAATAGTCTAGAACAAAGTTTCTGCAGCACATTCCGTAGCACCAGGTGCTACGAAATGTCCTGTAGCTATCTAATTTGTGTAGTTTGAGCCAAAAATACCCAAAAATGTTTGCCAAAGGTATATAATCTTGTAGAAGCCTCCAAATAGGGTTGTATGAATGCAAAATCAGGTATAAACATAATGCTTCCCACCATAACTTCAAAATGAAAGGATAACCACCTTCAAAATTTAGATTCTTTCATCCACGCCATTTCACCTCCTGAGTCTGGTACTTATTATGGTTGCATCTAGAGCTAAAAAATTGATATTTCTTTGGGCTAATTCATCTTTTAAGGGCTGCAACTCCATCTTAAGCTTTCTGATTTGAGATTGTAAATATCTACTCTGTCCGCCGTATAAATTCTTAAGCTGTCTATTTGAATTTTGAGCTTATGAAAGGGATACTAATGGTTAAGAAATGGAAGAAAACCCTCCAGGAAAATGGATATGCAAGGAGAAAGCAGATTCCAAATATTTAAGCTAATAATTCACCAACATGCAAGGTCATCACCATGTTAATCAACAAGGCTCTTTAGATTTTCAACATAGGCAGATTTTAGACTTGGAATAACAATTGAAAATCTAAAAGAATTCGGTTGATACATGCCATGTAATTTGAGGATAACAATGCTGATTTTTATGCACAGGTTCGCAGCTCTGGAACAGGGGATCCGTAGCACAATTCGTAGCAGATTTTGTAGTATAACAACAAGTGCCAAGAAAGAGATAGGCACAATGGCTCTGACAACATGATTTTCTCAATTGTGATAGAAGAGGCTGACAATACTGTAGATAAGATGAGAATTTGGTGATAGAAAAGGTAAAGAGGTATGTTGGGAATGTAGATACTCAATTCGTAGTGCCCAGGAAAATAAACATAAGAACATCCTTAATTTGATCTTCAACAGAGCTCTAAAACCTTAAGGAGTGTTTGGACACTGTGGCTTAACAATAGATATGCTTCAGATTATATGAAACCGCCTGCAACAACTCTAACATCCAATTTCCCTATGCAAACCAATCTACAACAGATTCTGCAGTGCCTGCCCGAACTAGGAGTTTCTGCAGCGCCAAACTAGGAGAAAATTTGAAATCTTTGAGAAAACAGTTAGACAACCTTAAATGACTAAATCCCAAATTATTTCCTTTAAATCATGGATGTTGAAAACAATGAGATCGGATGACACACGCCTCATAAGTGCAATAATGGTAATGAGGGAAGATGTACTCAAGATGCGCTATGAAATATCCCGATGAGATGGAAGCGTACTAAAAGGAATTTGATTTGACCTTCTAATGGGTAGAGGGACAAAGTGGAGGGGTTTATGCTCATAGTGGAAGTGGTGACATGTAAGGGTAGTGGTGGCATATAATATTGTGATGGGATGAAGAGATAAAACAAAGGTATGGGCCAACATTAACCTTAACTTATTTGTGCTAAGACCTAAGAAAACCATAAGGATGAGATCAAAAGTAAAACTTAAACAAGGTTAGGGATAAAAAATAAAAAAACTAAGGATGAATTGACCCATAACAACTACATGTGATAACATTGGCTCCAAAGGGGATGGAATTCTCCTTGTGAGTTGCCAAGACCAAGCAAATTCAGTGTCTTATCCTAGGGCTATGGAGTCATTATTCAAATACTAAAAGCAAACTGAAAACTGAAATGCTTACACACAAGATTATTTATATATAAGACCTTACTCTAACTGAATTTACAATTTGCTCAAGTGAAAACAAACTTCCACTATAGCCACTCAAACTGTTTTGTAACATCCTTTTCTTTTCTGTAGATGATCCATAAAAGGTAAGGGAAGTATGACAACATAATGAAAACATGTTTTGGAACATTGACAATACCTCCAAATGATGATAAGATGATTAAATTTGTAGGCTCCAATGATTTTGGAAGGTTCAACTCCTTATATAACCCCACATGATCATAAAATTTATAATAAGACATGCTAAACTGGTAAAACGTTACCTCCTTTATTTCATCATTGCTCACATGTTGTTTGATGTTCTCAACATGTACAGGTGGATAAAGGACTAATGCAAGATTGTTAATCCCAAGTGATATCTGCTCATTTATAAGTGTTGGACATGAGATAAGCTACACATTTAGCTCTTCCTTTTCTCCTCCATGGATCTCCCAAGGATCAGATTCATAATTATCATATACATGAACCATGCTACAAGGTTCCAGAGAAGCTTTGAAAAAATTCTGCTCATCATCATCTTCGTTGGGATATTCATCAAAAATAGGTTGTTCTTGGTCAGTATTTGAAACAACTTCTTCATCATAAACAGAGCTGCTAAAGACATCTGTTTCAAGAACATAAATATCCTCTGCATTTTCTTCATAAGAGCAACAAACAAAATCTGCCTTCAATTCTGAAAAGCTCGGAAAAAATAAAGAGGAATCTTCCCTAGTTTTTTTTAACTAACTTATCATTTATCTCAGCTTCATAGTTAGGAGAAATTTCTATTGCATTTTTATGATCAAAACTATCATTTGAATTTGCATCCAATACAGAGGAACAAGAAGAAAAAAGCGTCAATCCTTCACTGATTTCCTTGACTAGGTTATCTTCTTCAACCATGACATTTTCTTCAACATAAGAAGATCTTTCATGATTATAAGATCCTTTATAAAACAAATCAAATTCATGACAACATTCTCAATAGAGGAAGTCAACTGAAAATTTATCTTCATAAAATGAATGAAAGGCAATATGAAAACTCTTCAAAGAACTGGCACTGGCAATCGGGAGAGATCTACACCAATCATGAGCTGCCCCATCCAAAGAATATCTAAACAATTTAATGAGGACATCTTCATGTAAAAATTTCATCTTAAGCACGTACTCATGAAAGTATAATAAAAATTCAGCTGGTACTTCCCAATTCTCTCCTCTAAACCTAGGAAGGCAACCTTCCCATTCATCTCTACTAGGCATTGGATTTGGAAAACTGACTATCTTTGAAAAATCATAGAAAGCATACCTCTGAGCTAGTATCTTGTCCATTTCAAAACAATGGAGTCTCCAATAGATATATGAACAGTGGAGTCGCCATGGTGAAATATAAGCATTCTAAAAGTGTCTAGCTTCAGTTCACCATCCAAAGCTAGATCTAATCATCATAGCTCACCCAGGGAAGGTGTATTCATTTTTGTCCCCAACAATGGTGCCAAGAATGTTAGCACTGAGAGTCATCCTCAGAGTGCCAGAGGATAATCCCAGTACCCACCAAAATGTAAATGGATTAAAATGATTTGAATAGGTGGATCAACAAGATGAGAAAGAAAGGGAGAGGGAAACAAAAAGTATGCAGAGGCATTCCATTGGGCATGGAGTCATACCATCCTACAGATCAAAGGCAATCAAACTATATATGAGACAAAGAGATATATAATTATGAGTAGAAGAATGGTGAATATGAAAAAAGGGAGAACATCCATTATACATAGATCCTTTTTGCAATAGATAAATATTTGCTTAAACAATGAACACTGATTTAATGGGGAAACTACAATAGATCCTCTGTTGTTCATGAATCCATCAATCAATGGCAGATATGATCCTCAAAACCTGCAATATGTTCAAGCAAGAAGATAAAAAAGAAGTGGGAAAACAAAGAAGACAATCTGATAACAACTCTCATGAATCTTTAATGGTAGAAAATGTCATTACAAACATGCCCTCAGGCTTATAAATGAGTAACTAAAACAACTCCTACTCTCTCTAGCCTCTCTTGGCTCATGAATCCAACCCTCCTCTCCTCTTTTACAATGAATATATATCCATATGGATCCTTTATATCTCACCCATTCAAAATCTAACCCCTTTCCCAAAATATAAACAACTACAAACAAAAAATGACACGTTTTAACAGATTTCCTACTTTTCAAGAGGCGAAATTCTGAAAAATAGGCTTCAAAATGCCACTTGTAATTCTCAAACTATAACAGCTATGTAAAACATGAGATTTTTTTTTGTATATAAGCTCGTTCTAAAGAAAAACCTCTCTCGGTTTTTTGAAATTCATGTCCAATTGGCCAGAATATGTGTCGCAAAAACATGTCTCAAACATGAAATAATGAAAACTGAAAACTGAAAACATAGGGCTCAAATATTTTTTCGTGACACCTGTGTGAAAAATTAAAGAGGTTAATGTTCATGGGTTCGTGCTTGACAATAAACTCCCTTGGATTTTGAAAATTTATCCCAGTTCACCTAGAATCCTCCTGGAAGTTAGCTGGTAAAAAATACTACTTCAATAGTCTAGAACAAAGTTTCCGCATCACATTTCGTAGCGCATTTCGTAGCGTAGGCGCTACAAAATGTCTTGTATGTGTCCGATTTGTGTAGTTTGAGCCAAAAATACTTAAAAATATTTTCCAAAGGTATATTATCCTATAGAATCCTCCAAATAAGTTGTATGAATGCAAGATAAGGTATAAACATAATACCTCCCACCATAACTTCAAAATGCAAGGATAACCACCTTCAAAATTTAGATTCTTTCAACCACTTAATTTCACCTCATGAGTTTGGTACTTCTTCTGGTTGCATCTAGAGCTAACACATTGAGATTTCTTTGGGCTAATTCATCTTTGAAAGGATGCAACTCCAACTTAATCTTTTTGATCTGAGATTGTAAATCTCTGCTCTGTTCGTATAAATTCTTAAGCTGCCTATTTGACTTCTGATCTTATGAAAGGGAAACTGATGGTTAAGAAATGGAAGAAAACCCTCCAGGAAAATGGATATGAAAGGAGGAATCAACTACAAAGCTTTAAGCTAATAATTCACCATCATGCAAGGTCATCACCATGTTAATCAACAAGGCTCTTTAGATTTTCAACATAGACAGATTTTAGACTTGGAATAACAATTGAAAATCTAAAAGAATTCAGTTGATACATGCCATGTAATTAGAGGATAACAATGCTGAGTTTTATGCATAGGTTTGTAGCGCTAGTATAGGGGATCCGTAGCACAATTCGTAGCAGATTTCATAGTATAACAACAAGTGCCAAGAAAGAGATAGGCACAATGGATCTGACAACAATATTTTCTCAATTATGATAGAAGAGGCTGACAATACTATAGATAAGGTGAGAATTTGGTGATATCAAAGGTAAAGAGATATGTTAGGAATGTAGATCCTCAATTCGTAGTTCCCAGGAAAAGAAACATAAGCACAACCTTAATATGATCTTCAACAGAGCACTAAAAACTCAAGAAGTGCTTGGACACCGTGGCTTAACAGTAGATATTCTTCAGATTGTATGAAACCGCCTGCAAAAAATCTAACTTCCAATTTCCCTATGCTAGCCAGTCTGCAGAAGATTCCGCAGTGCCTGTCCAAACTAGGAGTTTCTACAATGCCAAACTAGGAGCAAATTTGAAATCTTTGATAAAATAGTTAGACAACCTTAAATGACTAAATTCCAAAATATTTCCTTTAAATAATGGATGCTGAAAACAATGAGATCAGCTAACAAACACCTCATAAGTGCAATAATGGTAATGAGGGAATATGTACTCAATATGCGCTACAAAATATCCTAATGATATGGCAACATACTAAAATGAATTTGATTTGATCTTCTAACGGGTCGAAGGACAAAGTGGAGGGGTTTATGCGCATAGTGGAAGTGGTGATATGTAAGGGTAGTGGTGGAATCTAATCTTGTGATGGGATGAAGACATAAAAAAAAGGTATGGGCCAACATAAACCTTAACTTATTTGTGTTAAGACCTAAGAAAACCATAAGGAGGAGATCAAAAGAAAAACTCAAACTAGGCTAAGGATAAAAAATAAAAAATCTAAGGATGAATTGACCCATAACAACTACATGTGATAACAGGATCAAGGGAACCTTAGTATTCATACTTTGTCATGAGATCCAATCCTTTTCATGCAACGTGATACCTATTGTTGGGGATCACTTCAAACCCCAAGAACAAAAGTGTGAATGCAGGCATGTTCGCAAGATATTACAACGACCTACAGGAAAGCATCACCAACACGTGGCAGATTACACCAGAAGTGGTCACACAGTATCAGGGCATAGCCAATTTCAAAGAGACAAAGCATACAATGTGGATCCAAGCACAGAAGGATCCTGAGAACCAATGGTTACAATTACGGTACTTCGTCAAGGAAGTGGACATAAAAATGGCCATCAAGGATTGGCATGAGGACTAGAGGATTCCAGACTTGAATCGAGAGATGCTCGCATATAAGGAGACTGAGGTAGGGCAGGAATAAACACCTGCATGAGACAAAACAATGCCCAAGAAGCCAAGGACAGGTCAAAACCTAGTGAAACAAAATAAAGGGGGTGTGTCCAAGAAAGGCACCCAGGTGGGGAAGAAGAACAACACCCATGCGTCACAGGAACAAGAAAAAGAGACTAAGACAACACAGGGAGAAACATCAAGTGCTACTCAGCAGGAGCAAGGCTAGACCAAGAGGCCAATTTTACAAATGGGGGTGTGCACAAGAAAGTTAAGGCACACAAAATGCCACTAGAATATACGATCACGAAGGACGACATGGATCTCATGGCCCAGATGGTCCAGGATGAAACAACGAAGGATTTTGACAAAGCTCAGTGCCAAAGGGATATGATGTAGGATGATCTAGCAGACATGAGGCAACTCCTCGAGTAAATCAGAGAAACACAAAGGGTCGATAGAGGAATAGAATCTGTCCCAGCAACATCACAGATAGGAGCCGAGGCTGGATCGAGCAAGCAAGACAGAATCCAGACGAAAGCTCAATCGAGCTCGATGCTTCACGTTACACCTAGAATGCTGCGCATGGATGAAATCGTGGGTCAGACACCCTTGAAGTATTTGGCCCAAATATAGTTGGTAATGACATGTATACCAACCAAGGCATTGCATAAACATCAAGTTAGCGTTGTGCAGGAGGTACAGTTTCATGCACGCACAGACACAACCGAATTGCAATAGATGAAGGACAACATGGAAGAGCTAGAATTGGTGCTCAAGAAGGTCAAGCTCGATACCAAGGATGAGAAAGACCGCGCAGATAGGCTTGAGCAGGGATTGGTTGTAGCCTATGAGAAAATTCCAAAGAGCACGTATACAATAGAGCTCATGACAACATAGAAGATTGATCAAATTGTCCAGACAATCGATCAATATAGGTAGGATATTGAGAACATTTAGGAACAACTCACTCCTACCACTCCCCTGAAGGTGAAGGAGAAGAGGAAGCAGGAAGCAACAACACATATAGAGGATATGGAGCGACAAGTCAGCTTAGCTATCGACTTGTTCGATAAATAAACATAGTGGTGGACGAAGCTGGAGGAGGATCAATAGGTCTAGTAGTGGGACCAGGAAGAGAAGAGGATAAGAGAAGCTATCCAAGACCTCAATCAGAGGCATAAGACGATGTTGATCACTGAGCACGTCAAAGGAGCACAAGATATGAAGAAGTTGTAGGCATAACTCATATCCACGTAGACACAGAAGAAGGAGTGCTAAGATCAAATGGAACCTCTCCAAGAGCGGGCGACATAGGCCATTGCATAGGTAGAAGACTCAAAGAAGAACATGGCACAAACTCATGCATAGTGCATAGAGATGATCAACGATAAGATTGTAGTGCCGTTATTGGACACACTCAGGGAGAAGATTGTGCAGGCTCAAATGCAAGAAAAGGAACTCATAGAGAAGTTCCAGGCTCTCACAGGACAGATTGAAGAAGCACACAAAGTTTAGGTGGCTCGGGACCAACCACATGTCAGTGTTGGGGGCCTGTTGGATGTAGGCCGAGTCAGGAATAAAGGTCATTTTTGGAGGAGACACACGCAAGGAGGAAAGGACAACTGGAAGGAAACATAACACGTGTAAGAGAAGCAAGCGAGGCACACATGCAAAAGACACCTAACGACGTTGGGTTTAGGGTTTTTGTAATGTATTGTAATGGCTGGTGAGACACGGGTATAAATAAGTAGTACTTAGGTGAGAGAGGGGGGATATACAGAGAGAGAGAGAGAGAGAGAGAGAGAGAGAGAGAGAGAGAGAGAGGCTTGTAAAAACTGTATGAGTCATTAAGATGGTGAGCTAGCGAAGGAGTGAGCGACTTGATCCCGAGGGTTAGATCGCAGGCTGAGGAGCTTGGTGCGATCTAGTCAACCTCACAGGGATAAAGGAGCATGTGGAAGAGGATGAGACCTAATATTGTAACCACGCACGGCGTGATACATTTCTGAACTATAATAAAATCCTGAGAGCTAGATATTTGTGGACGTATCCCAAGAGGGGGTGAACCACGATAACACTATGTTATGTGAATGAATGCGTCTTTATGTATGAATAATTGATGAATGTTAGATGAATGAATTAACTAGTTAGATATTTTATTCTACATGCATGAATATAATGAATGTTGTAAGTAGATGTTAGACTGAATGAATCAAGATTACAGAACACAACCGCAAATCTTCGCTCAGTCTCAGGTTGCAAACACTTGAGTATTGCAACCACCCATAGAGCTATCTCGGGTGAGACTGTGAAATACACTCTGTGTGATGCGTTTCCTTTTGGTTTACCATAGGGGCCGATAGTTTAAAGGGATTTTGTTGGGAATCTTATCAAATATGAACCATGGTCAATATATGATGGTAAGGTAGAATCAAAATAAACCATAAAGAATCCCCTAGACTAATAGAAGAGTAAGGAAAACCAACACATGGAATCCTTCTAGACCTGCTGACTTGTTGTCTCGTCAAAAGTATAATGCTCAGACTCTCTGATGTTTCTCATCATTGCAAGATAGATGCAAAAAATCTCAAGAGGTTTACTCTCCCTCACATCCTACCTGGGATTCCCCACATAACCTTGTGCTTCTTTCAAAGTTTCTTGAAGCCACTTGGGGTTCCTCTTCTATGAAGTATCACCATGTGGAGGGGACTCCTCCTCCTCAATCCCACCACCTGAAGACTTTGTACCTGAAGATGATCCTTAGGTCATCTGTGAACTTGTAGACTAAGAAGTTGTACCCTGTGAACCAGTAACCTGTGACCTTATCACCTGTGGACCCGTAGTCCCTGAAGAAGGTGATCAAAAACTCTGTGTCACTATGCTTTGTGAAGGAATCACTCGTGTCTAAGGAGTTGACTTCTCCCCCTGCTCCATATCTCATTACCTATGGAAGGTTCTATCCTCATCAAATCTAACATCTTTCCACACAACAATCTTCCTCAAAGAACGAATGCATATGCGATATGACTTTGAGGTCTCGCTATACCCAAAAAATATGCCATTCTCTGCTGTAGGCTCTAGCTTTGTCCGCTTCTCAGAAGGTACATGTGAAAATGTAAGGAACCCAAATATCCTAAAGTTACCCACATTAGGCTTCTTCCCAGAGAAATCCTCCTCGGGAGTCTTGTCCCCCAAGACTCTGTGTGGATTCCGATTATGTAGATATACTACAATGTTGCAAGCCTCATCCCAAAGAAACATTAGTAGCCTCTGATAATGTAACATGGCTCTCACAACCCCAACAATAGCCCTGTGCTTCCTCTCAACAACTCCATTATGTTGTGGGGTGTAAGGAACTTTCAACTCTCGTTTAATGCCTTCTCGAGAACAAAATTCACTGAAGTCATTGGAATACTCACCCCCATTATCAGATCTCAACACTCTAATTTTCTTCCCCGTTTGGTGCTCCACAAGATCTTTGAACTCTTGGAACTATTGGAAGACATGTCCTTTAGTATTCATGAATAAAATCCAAGACTTCCAAGAGAAGTCATCGATGAAAGTGACATAATACAAAAAACTATTCAAAGAGGTAGAAGACATAAGATCACATACATTAGTATGAATCGGATCAAGGATACTTGTTTCTCTGTTGTCACTGCTCAGAAAATAAGTCTTGGTGTACTTCCCAAGACCACACCCCTTGTGCATCTCCTGATCCTATGTACTGAACTCTGGCACTCCATTCACAATCTCTCTCAATATCCTTAGAGCCCCATGGTGAAAATGGGCCATCCTCCTATGCCATAGCTCACAAAAGTCAATGTTGTTGGTACTATGCATCAATGCTATGGCAGGCTGAAACATGAGCTTGTACAACTCCTCATGTTGGATCCCAATCACTTTGGTCGAAGTGATACTGGATCCCTTAGGATACAAGATCACATGTCCATCACAAAACAATACCTCATATCCCCTATCCTCAATAGTGGAAACTGACACCAAGTTATTCTTCAAACTTGGAACATAGGACATCCCTCAACAACATGGGAGGTAGTGAATCCCTTTGAAATGATAATGTCCCACAACCAACTTCCTTGACCACTGAATCGTCTCCAAGAACCACCTTAAGATATCCAATCTATGTGAGATCAATGAAGTACTCACAAACACCTGTCATATGGAGGGAGGCATCACTATCAATATACCAAATAATGGTAGATTATGTTCTAGATGAAAGGCACACCAACAAAGAATACTCCTTCTCGAACTTGTGAGTGAAATCATCTACATCAGTTGAAGCTGCAACCTGTTTCTTGTTCTTGTTAGGACACTTCCCAGCATAGTGTCTGAATTTGTGACAAGCAAAGCACTTGAATTTTCTCATGTCTTTCTTCCCTTCACCTTTTTGCTTGTTCCCACCCTTGGAACCCTTCTTGGACTTGTTCTTGCCTTTGGCTACAAGTGCCACATTCTCTTCATCATTACTTGTAGATGAATTCCCATGCACATAGCCTCTTTTGTTGGGTATGTGTTATATTCTTTGCATGTGTGTGTGTGGGCGCGCCAGATTCGACAACTGCGTCTGACAATCCCAAATTCCTCCGCTCTTTGTGTTGTGTGTGTTGGGGGATTTCCTGGGGGGGTCCTAGGGGGGGACATGTTTGTCCCCCTCAGTTACGTGCAGCGTTCGGGGCAGCGCCTCAAATTTTTTTTTGGGCGGTTTTTGCTATTTTAACGGATTTTGCTATTTTTAGCGGTTTTCTAAATTAATCCTGGATTAAGGGATTATGGTTTTGGTAGCTACACAATACCTAAAATATTGTATATATTGTCGTGTGAATGGGGAAATTAATACAATGAAGAGTTGAAAGGTGTGGCACCAAGGAAGGCTAGTTTTCTCCCAGTTAAGGGTTACCAACATAAATCTTTGTGTACTGTGTGTACGAGCCATTGATTATTTTTTTTTTCTTAAGAATATGTATGCATTTCTTTACTTCAAAGGTTTAAAACTTACATCTTCGAGTTTCCTCCTAAATGAGGTCATCCCAAAGACGATCCCACTTGGGAAAATTTCCCCTTGCTACAATGCGCTCAACAAAGACAACCCATTGTTTGGTTACCCCATTCAAAGTAATCCTCACAAGGTAATTTTCAGCAACAACCTCCCCAACAACACCAATTTCATCCCTCATTTGAGTAAGCTTGGTAAGATAGGTGGAAACACTTTCAGTCTTGGTCATTTTAATGCTCTTCAGTTTCTCCCTCAATAACATTTTCCTATTTTCATTGGAACTCTGGTAAAGTTTGGTTAAGGATTCCCACATCTCATAGGCATTGGTCTTCCCAGTCACATGTGGAATCACATGATCCTTTATGGCATCAATTATTATCCTTTTGGCCTTTATGTTCTTTTTAGTGTAGGCTTCCAAAAGAGTAACATCTGTAGGCACCATCCTGGGATTCGTTTGTGAGTTCTCCACAATATCCCACAACTCACACTCCTATAGAAGCAACACAATCCTCTCCTTCCATGAGCTGAAATTAGCAGCTCCATCCAACCTGTCCTCAACCCTCAAACTGATGGCCATAGACCCTCTCAAATGAAACACAAGTCCACAATAATCTACCTGGTGAAGTACCTCCTCTTCTCAACAAAATCCCTGCACTCTGTGGCTGATTTATTTATGCTCCTTTCACACTTCAAGCTCTAATACCATGTAGAAAGTTCAAACCCCAACCCGGTTTCAACTCTGAATGAGACACATAGTTTAATTCCCAACCCACATTGCAAATTTTGGCTCCAAATTAGTAAGCATAGAATTAAATGCTCATGAACTAAAACACATGAAGTCAACTACAACAATAAACTCAGAAATAAAGACAAACCCAGAAATTAACACACATAGATTTTGGTCTAACTTCGACCGTGGAAAAACCCACAAGGGGAAAACCAGAGAGAGAGGGGATTTTATTATTATTTTCAAAGCTCTGAGAAAGAATATTTTATAGAAATCATATTCAGAAAAATAAATTCCAACTTACCTCACAACCGAGCCACCAAATATTCCTCAAAATTTGAGCAATGCTTCTCGAAATTTGTGCCAAAATTTCCTGAACAAAAGCTACATTCTCGCTCCTTGATTTCTATGTCAATCGTTGTATTGTATCCTGGGAATTCATTCCAGAACAGTCAGCTTCAATTTTGATCCAGAAAGTAAAGAAAGGAAGCCTTCAAATGTGTCCCAACACTTCAAAAATAAATGTTGTTTCTTCTCCTTGAAAACTGTATCAAAAATTGCAGTACGGTCTCACTAAATCAGTACAGTACAAACCAAAATATGTTGTACCTTATCCTTGATATGTGTGCTATAATATTGCCTTGGTATTCGTGCCCTAACCAAAAAACTTCTCTCCTTCTCTAGCTCGACTCTCTCTTTCTCTCTTGCTCTCTTCAAATCACATGAAGAATCAAAGAATGGGGGCACCTCACTTTCCCTAATTCAATTTCAGGAGGGTATGTGAAAGGTCACTTAATCCAATGGTGGAGATTGGACTAAATGAATGGCCAATATTTTATTTCTTCTCATTCACCCACTTTACTTAAGTCATAAAGTCACTTTTAATTTCATCTCACAAGAAATTAATTCATTAGGGACCACTTTGAACACTTTCTCATCCCTAGGCGCCTAGGTGATGAGAAACACTTCTCCTTGGTACCTTTTTGATATTTAAAATTATGTTCAGTTTTTACATGCCTCAACTCCCAAGTAGGGTTAGGGTTTTGGATCATCTAGAATTTTCTTGAAACTCCACATGTATAAGTAATGGGAGATGACATGGCATCCATTCGGTACCATGGTAGTCAAAAGCATAGGTCAAATGGTGGGAGGTGTACCTTCCTCATGCAAACTTTGATTAAGGTGATATTTGCATCTTTGGAAAACTCTCCATGTGTAGAAAAACACTTAGAGACTATTGATTATTTTGCAAAGTTTTGACCTCAAAACAACAATTTAGTGCTCCAAATGGTTCGAAAAGTTTCATGATTGCAAATCACCAAATAGGACCTACCCCTAAAATGGGCCCTACAAGCCAATAGCTCCAATGTTTCCACCCATAAAGCACCAAAATAGATGACAAATTATATAGTCATAAATTTCAGATCATAAAGCCTTCTTAATGCTAGTCTCTCCTCTCTACCTTATGCTACAATTTACATTGTCACTTCCTCTTTAGAAAATGACTAACAACCCCTTCTTTGGTTACCACTTTGTCTTACATAGCATGCTCTTCAAGAAATAGTTGTACGCCAACACACTAACTTCCCAAACAAGTTCAAATCAACTGCATCTCACATGTTTGAAGGGTCAGATGGAGTCCACAGAGGAGTCATTTGTCTGCTAGTCTTTGGTCTTGCTTGGCCATGGACAATTTCGACAAAAGTGGGTTCACTTGTTGAAGAACAACTAGTCAAAACCCTCTCTATCAAAAACCTTCTTTGTTGATAACTTGTTGTTGGAAACATGCATCTTGACCCCTCTGTGGTCAATGCCATGTTTTGTTAAGAGATGCTACGTCGATGGCACTCCTTGTTGATGCCTCTATTATCGATGTCATGTCTATCGATGACACATCTTGTCAATGCCTTTGTGTCGACAACATGCTTGTTGATGCCACACATTCAATACCTCTGTTATTGGCAATCACAATTTGATGGATGCTCAATGGACACTTTATTTTTTCAATGGGTGGCATTAGTTTTATGCTTGATGAATGGGTCTTCACTATCCAAACTTCACTCCCAAGTGCAAAACAACTCTCTCCTATTGAGCACTGACCAAAAATACCTTTGACCAAGTACCTTTGCTTGTTGTGGCCACTCTTTTCTCAACAAGTCTCCCCAAGTGCATGACAACATACTTCCTTTTCTCGATAAACTTACCTAGTGTTAATTCACAATCCCAAGCTTAGGAAAAAAATTTCTTTCCATCTGCAAACTCATTTTTTCCCATGGGACTTAACCACTTAAGGGATCTAATTTTGGATTAGGCTAAGAGTTTAATAGATTATGGGATTAGGGTTTACCATGTCAATTTGTCAATATTGTCAACCATGGTCAATGCGACCAACCATGTTCAATATAGTTGATATGGTCAAGCATGATAAATATGGTCAATGGTGATAAACCATGGTCAATGTAGTCAAGATGGTTGGCCATGGTCAAATGGTCAACAATGGTCAACCATCGTCAAGGGAAATTAATATGATTAATGAGGATGAAAGGTTAATTGATTGCCAGAGTTTGTGGGCCAAGGGATTAGTTGATTACATTACTAGTGGATTGGTTGGTAAGTAGCTAGGGTTAGTGGGTGACGATGTTCATGAGCCAGGAGGTTCAGGGTTAGTGGGGTCAATTAATTAGGATGTTTAGGGGTTTGTGGGTCAACATTGATTAACCATTATCATCATGGTCAACAATTGTCAAATATATGATTTGTAGGTTACTAGGCTTAGTGGGTTAGGGAATTGTTGTACCCTTAAGATAAAGGACACCAACAAAACCCTCCATAAACAAATGGTTATCCTAGAAACCAATGTGAAATTAGGAATGCTTCAATACCCTATGCATGAACATGAAATTAATTCTTTGGAAGATGAAGAAGAAGAAGAAACCAAACCTAATTATTTAATGAATGAGAAGGCTACTATTGATCAATTGTCCTTAAGACAAGCATGTTCTTATGCACCTCCCCATAAAGGTAAGAAACAAGTCCTTATAGTTGGAAACATTGACATTTTCCCATCCTACCTAGTAGGATATATCTAGTCCAAAACCCAACCCAAAGTCTCGCCTCACACCCATCTTCCCTTGCATCCACACAAGTAGACTTTCATACTACCCTACCCATGCCTCACTTAAGGCTTTACTTTATCCTTGATGATGTTTTCTCCTTGTTAGAGTGTCTTTAATGGACATCCTATGCATTGAGCTTGCTATCATGGGGAATGGTCATCACCCATTTCATGCTTCTCTCCTAGGATTACTGGGCATCTTAGGCTAAAAAATATTCTTCATACATATTTCATCTAGGTTGGATTTACCTATTCTTTCCTTACATTATCCAAACATATTCACAAAATTCATATATAATTTATAAACCTATGTTCATAACAATACTCATCTCCTTACATTATAAATAGATACCTGGATTTATTCAATATTAAACAAAGAATCTATGTTAATTTTAAGAGTTCCACATACAAAAAGAAACCATCACCTTCCCCACCTAAGTTATAGAGCACCTCCCATCTCTGAGAGAATTGGAAGGAGCAAAACAATATTATTTAAGAATTAAATAGTCTTCTGACTTCATCCTATTATGTAAATATGTATATAATAATAAATAAGATAATAACCATGATGTAATAATTTCTATATCTCTAAAATCCTTTACCTGAAGATAAGAAATGGAATAATTTCTCTAACTCTAAAGCCTCCTTTACGTAAGGACAACCAAAGAAATAAAACATAAAGAAATAACAACGTATAGTCTAACGAAAGGAACAAAGGTCAAACCAACTTCAACGTGCATGTTAGGGCAAGCAAAGCATATGCCATCCTAAAAGTCGGAGAAACTTCGAAAGCTTTCTGAACATATTAACCCGCAATTTGAACATGGACAAAAGGACTTGGAAAGCTTTCTGAACATATCAAGCCGCCATTTGAACATGGACAAAAGTACAAAATAAAATCGACAAAGTTATATCAACCAAACCTCCATTATTACAAACTTATAAACATGCACAAATCTTCATTATTAACTTCTATTATTATAAAGTTAAGTTATATTAAACTGTTCTACAGGGTGTTCATAATCATATCTTAGTTAGGACAGCAAAACGATTCTGGAAATAACCAGGAGCCACTTTCACAGTTTCTCCTTATTTTCCTAGGAATTTGATTCAATGAGGATCATTGCTTTCTAAATTAGGATAACTGGTCCAAGTGGATACCAATGGTTACCCATCTCCTCCACTAACTCAAAATTGTTCTAATCTTAATAGTTCTATTCCAATTTTGCAGGTTTTGAACTTCCAATGCATTTTTCAGACATTTCCCATGCATTTTGGTAGTTGACATGCCCCCACAATCTTTGATTTTGGGGCCCACCAAACACATAGAGCATAGAATAATCCTTTTAATGGTCTAAGAAACATCCAAACTGAGTTTGTATATAAAATTTGTGGCTTTGAGAAGCTGACATATCTAGTAAGCTCCTTGAGGCCCGCAAATCTTTTGCCACCTAGTCTCCTATGGTCAAAGTTTTGGATTTTTTTGGGTTTTTCCTCTTAGGTTTTATACTTTACGTTAAAAAGGAAGTTTTGACCTTTTGTAATTTTCTTCTTGTCATTGAGTGTAGTCACACATATCTCTTCATAGATAAACTATTGTGAGTTTAACTAGGTTGCATAAAAACAATGTTTTTCTATTTCATTCATTAATAGAATTGGATTTCATTATATTAATGTGCTCTGTGCAATAAGTTCATGTGATTTCATCTATATTTCTAACTTCATTTTGTTCTTTACATAATCTAGATCAATATTGCACTCCCTCAATGTCCTCAAATTATGGAATAATGAATCAATAAAATAAGAATGGAACCCCTTCCTTTCTTAGCAACTTAGTGTTTAACATGTTTTAATAGTCATCCAGGGTTAGGGTTAGGGTTTTTGCATGCCTCAACTCCCAAGTGGGGTTAGGGTTTTGGATTGTCCAGAATTTTCTTGAAAGTCCACATGTGATTAACTCCACACTTGTGAGTAATGAGAGATGATGTGGCATCCCTTCAGTACCATGGTGGTAAAAAACATGGGTCATGCCATGCAAACTCTCATTGAGGTGATATTTTCATCCTTGGAAAGCTCTCCACATATAGAACAACATTAAGAGGCTATTGACTATTTTGCAATTTTTTTTACCCCAAACGGTTGCAGAAGTTTCATGATCGCAAATCACTAAATAGGACCTACCCCTAAAATGGGCCCTAGAAGTCAATAGACCCAATGTTTCTACCTATAAAGTACCAAAATAGATGAAAAATTATATAGTGATAAATTTCAAATCAGAAACCTTCCCAACCCTAGGCTCTCTTCTCTGCCTTATGCTACAATTTACAATGTCACTTCCTCTTCAGAAAATGACTAATAATCCCTTCTATGGTTACCACTTTGTCTTACATAGCATGCTATTCAAGTAGTTACACCAACACACTAAATTCCCAAACCAATTCAAATCAGCTTCATCTCACATGTTCGAAGGGTCACATGGAGTCCACACAAGACTCATTTGTCCGTTAGTCTTTGGTCCTGCTTGACCATGATCAATTTTGACAAAAGTAGGTCCACTTGTTGAAGAATGACTAGTCAAAACTCTCTCTATTAATAACCTTATTTGTTGATAAGTTGTTGTTGGAAACATGCATCTTGACACCTCTGTGGTCAATCCCATGCTTTGTTAAGAGATTCTATGTTAATGCCACTCCTTGTTTATGCATCTATTATCAATGTTGAGTCTATCATTAACACGCCTTATCAATGCCTTTGTGTCAACAACATGCTTGTTGATGACACACATTGTCAATGCCTCTGCTATCGACAATTGCATATTAATGGATGTTCAATGGACACTTCATTTTTCCAATGTGTGACATCAGTGTTATGCTTGATGAATGGGTCTTCACTATCCAAAATTCACTTCCAAGTGTGCAAAGCAAGTCTCTCCTGTTGAACACTTACCAAAAATACCTTCGACCAAGTACCTTTTCTTGTTGTGACCCCTCTTTTGATGTGAAATGGATCTGAACTAAAGAGTGAATAAAACTTAGTACCTACAAAACAAATTGACAATCAAAATGCATTATGTAAGACATTTAAAACAATGCAACTTTATGTGGAATAAGGAAAACAACTATATAACTAAAAAGTTAAAGAAAATAATTAAAATAACAAGGAGAAAATGCTAAGGAACAAGAAGTGAAGAGCCATGGTTGTTGGCATTTCCTTACCCCCTATGTCTCCCTATTTCTTCACTCTCTCTCATACTTAAAGGGCTTTTGGGAGGGCAAAGGGAGGAATAAGAGAGAGTCATGAATGCATTGTAAAATCATTTGGATTCCAGGGTAAAATCATTGTGTTTGAATTCATGGTTGTGCAAATCATTTGTGTGAAACTGTTAGTGCTTAAATACATGTCTAATGAGTTGCTTTGAGCAGTGTTAATATATCAACAACACTGATGAATTTCAGATTGCATTTGTTAGCTCATCTTTAGAAAACGTTTTATTCCTTAGATGGGATGAACCTCAACAACTCTCAAATGTCCACTATTATATCTAGAAAATTTAAAATTTATTTTTCAATTTAAAAAATAATCAATTTAATAGATAAAATTTTGAATTTTTTTGAAAACTTTATAGTAAAAAGTGAAAAAATTACAAATTATTTAAAAGTTAAATAAAATTACTGCAAACCAATTACAATATACTCTACCTTACATAACATAAATATAATAACAACCTAGACTCTTACGAAATGAACAAAGGTCAAACCAACTTCAATGTGCGTGTGCTAAGGCAAGCAAAGCATATGCCATCCTAAAAGTTGGAGAAACTTCCAAATCTTTCTGAACATATCAAGCCGCCATTTGAACATGGACCAAAGTACAAAATAAAATCCACTAAGTTATATCTACCAAACCTCTATTATTATAAACTTAAAAACATATATAATTTCCATTTATCGATATATAGTTATACTGTTTTTTTGGTTGTTTAATTTTACCAGAAATTATGTGAGAAATGGTTGATATTGTTCTACTGTTTTTTTTGTTTAATTATCTGATTAATTTTATCAAAAATTATGTGAGAAATTGTTGATATAGTTTTATTATTTTTT
Source organism: Picea engelmannii (assembly GCA_009831015.1). Lineage (NCBI taxonomy): Eukaryota > Viridiplantae > Streptophyta > Pinopsida > Pinales > Pinaceae > Picea > Picea engelmannii. Next base: position 173,938 of record ML791691.1, on the reverse strand, counting down.
TTGTTATTGTTTAATTATCTGTTTAATTTTACTAAAAATTATATGAAAAATTGTTGAATCTGATTTGATTTGAGTTGAGTTATTAAATTTATATAATCTAATGATTCTATGGTTTTTTTTTAACAAATTGAATCTATTTATGTATTCAGAATTACAATTTAAACAACAAAAAATACCAAAACATAAAATGTTGAAACACGGTCTAATAACTCATCCACATCAACAACAACACATATCTGATATGTGCCTGTTGTTCTCTAGTGAGCTATGCATACTGGTTATGATTTCACACAACTGACAGTTTGGACAGCAAAACGATTCTGGAAATAACTAGTAACCACTTTCACAGTTTATCCTTCTTTTCCTAGCCTGTTAACACCCATCACAAGAATGCATTCCAATATAGCCGAATGCTATTTGGGCGTTTTCTGAGACTGGAGTGCATTTCCCAAATGTGGGTATCCGTCCTGCTTGACCTTAGGTGGTGTGCATTGAAATGGAAGCTTGGTGTGGAGAAAAGAGGCAAAAGGCCTTTCAATAGTAGATTCCAATGATAACTAGTGGAAAACATACGTTAGATTGCCAGGTTCACATAACGGCTAGGCTTGGTTTGATGGTGATGTGAATGGTTTGATGGTGATGTGAGTGATGGTTCAGAGACAGGGCTTACATCTCATTGTATTCCACCGAGATCAATTTCTTGTTCTCATTACTATTGCAAGAGCCTTGCCTCGTCAAGTGCCATTTACAATGTCTTTGCTCTAAATTTACCTGTTGTTTGTTTGGAAATTTAAGCAAGACAATTTTGGATTTACAACCATACATTCCTCTACTTATCTAGGACAAGCCTTCCTAGTCAGTCTCCATCGACTACATGCCAAGCTTATCTCCAAATAAGCATGGAATTAATTGTGTATTTGTGGTTGTTGATCGGTTATTTAAGATGTCCATTTTGACACCCTGCAATAAGAGTATCAAAGTATAAGCCACTACTACACTCTTCTTTGAGCATGCTTGGGTTCATTTTGGGCTATGACACAACATTATTTAAGATAGGGACAATAGGTCTCTGAGTACTTTCTGGTCAAGCCTATGGTCATTGATGGACACCAAGATGACCAAATAGACTACCTTCCACCCACAAACCAATTGACAGACAGAGGTGGTCAACAAGACGATCGTGCATATCATGAGAATGTACAACTTCATGCATCCACATAAAAGGGTTGAGAGCCTTCCTTATATTCAACATAGCTACAACAAATTTCTTCACAACTTTATTGACCACAACCCTTTTTAGGTGTGCTTGGGGTTCCAACCATTAGCCCCTATTGATGTAGCTCCTTCCATTGTATCTACACAATAAGAGTCCTCCCATGCTCAGATTGAGGTAGATAGATGTAATACCCCAAGGACGAGCCCCAGTTGTATTTATGAATTGTAAACATGATCTGTAGGCTGGTGAGCCGAGTGTGATAAGTTGGTGGGCTTATGTGTTAATAGGCCGAAGAGCCTAGGTGTTAAAGGCTAGGAGCCTGAGTTTGTATATGTAATTATGCAGACCATTAATAAAATATAAACATCGTTGTGTGCAGAACGACCACGAAGAAAGAGTGATGGGGGACTAAGCTTCCACAAGGTTGGGTAAGGGAGGAGGTTAAGTGTGCAGGCCTAGGGGCTAAGCTACGAGACTTACCTCTAAAGGGGATAATAATTCAATATTATTTCCTAAAGGCCAAGGTGGATAATTGACCAAGTGTTGTCCTAAGTTCCTTGAAAAGGAACGTATGGTAAGTGGAGAGCATGCAGCTCCAGGGAGATAGGTGTCGACCTGGACTCATGCAGTTAAAAACTCAAGAGTCAATCTGTGGAGGGGTTCACTTCTCATTCTTCGATCCTCCGCCTAAACTCACTAGCCTCTGCGTCTTCCCTCTGCATAACCTTGCACATCTGAGAAACCAGTGGGAAGGGAAAAGCCAACCTGTGTGTCTCGTGAACCCAGGTTTATCCACACTACAAATCTGAGTTCGTGCCTTAACCGTTTGGGTTGTTGTCCTATGTATTACTTAATCCGTGTTGCGTCTTAGTGGGACTGCTATCGTTTTTGGATTTTCATGCCCAAATTTCCCTGTAGTTGTTGTCGCCCGTGAGTTAATCGAATGTTATTGATGTGTTATTATCCTTACCTTGCGGAAATTGAGCAGTAACTGGTTGAAGAAGCGTGTTGTGAGGCCCATGGTTGAAGAGGCGGGTTGTCAGGCCTATGAGCAACTCTCTTAGTTGAGAGAGTTTGTTGGGAAGTGGTTTTCTCCTAGAGAGAGTCCAACACCAGCTACGAAGCTCTGAGAATTTCTGACCCGGCCTGTTGCCTAGACCCTAAGAGGAGAAGTGGAGCAGTCAATGGACTGTGGTACAATGAAGGTGCATATTCTCGGGGTGGAACGTGCATGTGGGGAATGAGATTCTGTGAGTAGTGGCCGTAAGAAGGCTCCTGGAGAGAATCCTTCCAATTGTACTGTGCAGTTTTTTGTAACCTCAGCCTAGTCTAGGATTTCCTTGCCTTGGGTGGAGCTTAGTCCCAGCTTGAGGATGACCCACTGCTGAGCGTGATGAACAACGTGGTCTATGGCTAGGAGGTTCGTGGAAGGTTTGAACGTAGTTGGTGGTTTTACTCCAGTTAAAAGATAAGTATCATTTTTGTGCTTAATCATGTATGCTATGCATGTTTGTGTTCTTGAAATGTTATCATGTATTTTGTTGCGTATATGAATTAATGCTTATTGTATTTGAATCTGTATGGTAACAACAATTCTGTGTTTATTGTGGTTATGTGTTTTATTTCGATTAAAGTGCATGTTGTATATATATGTGAACGTTCTGCGTAGTGGCGTGGCCCGGTCTGTTGGTGGTTGGGGACGTTACAAGATGGTATCAGAGCTAAGTAATGTGTCAGACTAGTGGCCTGGTCTGACCTATTGGTGGCTGGGGACATTACAAGATGGTATCAGAGCCATGGTTTCAACACTGAGCCTGGATGGGTTGGATAAGTGTTCATTGGAACCAAGGTTTCACGTGGAAATTGTGTGAAGAGGAACCAATTTCGAGCCTTAGAATGTTCCTGAGTGCCAAGAGGTTACTTGACCATGTTACAGAGCTTAGGAGGTGTGGCGGTATTATAAAACCGTGAAAGATGTGGTATATGGCCATAGAGAAAGAGAGCACAATGCTTGTGGTGTTGGGACCCTAGGATCTGTTCAGAAGGAAGGGAAACCCTTTACGACTGTTAGACCTGGAGAAGGTGTAGAAGGGTTAACCTAGAAGCCCTTCGGCCTTCGCGACTTCGGTGAAGTTGATGCAAAATAAGAGAAAGGCCAAAGTCTGAAGCTCCAAAGTCCCAAAGTGGATCTACACCATAGATCTGGTGAGAAGCCTTACCATTAGATCTCACGATAGATCGTAATATCAGGAAATTGGGAATTGGGAGTTGGGAGATTGGAGGAAGATGCTTTCAGAAATCCCGAAAAGTGAATTTTCGATTCATGAGAAAAGATCTAGACCGTTAGATCAGAGGAAGTTGTGAACCGTTGATTTGACACTCGTGAATATCGGGAAGTCGGTAGCTGGAAGGAAGAAGGAATCCAACTTCCAAAGTTGCGAAATGCGAAGTCCCGATTTGAGAAGAAAGGATCTGAACCGTTGGATCATGGGGAAGTCAGGACCATCGATCTGACGTGCGTGAAGTTAGAGTTTCAGAAGAAAAGAGGTGAGCTAATTTTCGAGGATGCGAAGCGTGAAGTCCCAAAGCACTCAAAATTTGGGGCCCAGGTCATAGCCCAACGTCACAATCAAAGGGGCCTAGCGAGAGGAGCTAGCGCCTAGAGGATTTGCGATTCAGAAAATCGGGAATCGAGAGTATCGGGTTTGGCCCACTACAGAATCCCCGAAACGCGAAGTCGCGAAGAGACTTTTTGGATAGGCGAGTGGTCACAACCCGTGATCACGTGGATTGGGGACTGAGAGAAAGGGGCTAGTGCCCGAAAAGTTATTACAGAGCAGAGAAGAGCTCGAAACGAAAATGAAATCTGAACTTTTTCTTAAATCAGATTGGTTTATGAATGCCATGAAAATTGTTAAGGGATGATGACCTAACAAATTTCGGTTGACTACACATTGTGTTTGTAGAGTCAACGATTGGTAGAACCGAACTAAATTTCTGCAGAGTGCAGAAAGTGGAGGAGGCATAGAATGCTTCCAGCTTAGAGAATTAAGCAAGAGGAATGGATGCCCACTTGGGATTTCAAGGATCGAACTCCAATGGGCATGGAGAAGAGAGACATAAGGAAGGAAACATGATGAAAATCATTGAAAGATTGCATAAAGATGCCCAAACTCACCGAGAAGATAGCATAAAACTCATGAAAGCTAGGGAAAATAGGGAGAATTCAACTTAAAGTTGATGAAGAGTTTGGAGAGATTAGAAAAGAAGTTGGATAAGGAGACTGACTCAAGCAAAACCGGGAGTTTCAATACCCCTGAGAGGAAAATAAGATCAAGAAGCATTAGCAGGCATCGTTGCTACTCCCTGAAGCAGTCCAATAAGGAGGCACACAGTACTTCAAACCCATCTCCTACTAGAAAGCACATGAGATATGGAGTGGATGAGATGAAGGGAGAAATGAACAAGATTAAACCTCCTACGTTTGATGGAGAGCACCGGAAGGAGGAAGATGTCGAGACATGGTTGCTTGGCATGAGAAAATATTTTCAACTACAGAATTATTCCCCTCATGCAGAAGGAAGAATTGCAATGTATCAATTGAAAGGAACAACATCCATGTGGTGGGATCAACTTGTGCAAGTGAAACACATTAAAGAGAAGAATGTCACATGGAAAGAATTCAAGAAGTATTTCAAAAATAAATACTTGAATAAAAGATACTATGACAAAAAGATGAAAGAATTCTTTGAACTCAAGCTGGGTAGCATGTCTATTGATGAATATGAGCGAAAGTTTTTGGAATTCTTGAAGTATATTCAGTTCATCAAAGATGAGATTGTCAAAATTCAAAGGTATTTGAGTGGTCTGCCACCTTCCATCGGTGACAAGATCCAATATGATGATCCTAAAATTATGGAAGAAACTATAAGAAGAACAAAATGCTTATATGAGAAACAAAGAGAAAATCACAGTTTTTGGAAGGCTTGGGATGACCATAAAAAGTTCAAGAAAGAGTAGAGGTTGAAGGGAAACAAACCTCCCTTTTTCAGAAACAGTCATCAAGGACAACCATATTTTAGAGAGAAGAAAATGGATGAGGTAGGGGGACACAGGCCAAGGCAGACACCCATTCAGTGTTGGGGCTGTAGGGAAACCACAAGTACAGAGGTTGCCCCCACAAAAATGGCAAAGTGAGAGCTATCCATAATGTTCAGCAAGTTGAAACAATGGAGGACATGGGCAATAGAGTACCAAGGATCTAAGCAGCCCTGGACAACAAACAAGCATAATATCAATCGCACATGATTGAAATGGAAGGTATGATCAACAACCATGCCTTTACTATTTTAATTGATTCAGGGGCTAGCCATAGTTATATAGATCCTAGAGTGGTGGAAAGTTTTCAATTGTCGAGAAGCAAGCATGGAAAATCTTGGTTAGTGCAGCTGGCTACAGGAACCAAGAGAAATGTTAGGGAATTGGTTAAGTCCTTTCTAGTGGACATGAATGGACTGAGCACAAGGGTTGAATTGAACGTCCTACCTTTAGGTTCCTATGACTGTATAATTGGGATGGATTGGTTAGGCCAACATCATGCCATCCTACACTATCGTAACAAGGCATTCGCTTGCCTGGATGAGGAGGGGAATCAGAGAACAGTCCAAGGAATTCCCAAAGTAGTTGTTGTCCAGGAAATCTCAGCAATGCAGCTGAAGAAGTGCTACAGGAAAGACTGTCAATTATTTGCAGCCCATGTGGAGGAAGCATCTAAGGATGAGGTCTCAAAAATTGAATACCATGCAGTATTAAAATATTTCAAAGATGTATTCCAGGAGGTACCAGGATTACCCACGAAGAGAGATATTGATTTCTCTGTAAACTTGATGCCTGGAGCAGCTCCAGTGTCGAAAGCTCCTTACAGAATGAGTACACCAGAGCTAAAAGAATGGCAATTGCAGCTTGAAGAGCTTCTAAAGAAGGGGTATATACGTCCAAGTGTGTCACCTTGGGGAGCCCCGGTCCTATTCGTGAAGAATAAGGATGGGACATTGAGATTGTGCATCAATTTCAGACAGTTGAACAAAGTGACTGTAAAGAACAAGTATCCTCTGCCAAGGATCGACGATCTCTTTGATCAATTGAAGGATGCTAAGATATTCTCAAAAAAAAATCTCAGGTTAGGGTATCACCAAGTAAGAATAAAGGATGAAGACATAAGCAAGACCGCCTTCAGAACAAGGTATGGTCACTATGAATTCACAGTGGTGCCATTTGGGTTGTCAAATGCACCTGTTGTTTTAAGTGCCTAATGAATGGTGTATTCAGGGAATATTTGGACAAGTTTGTCATAATCTTTTTGGATGACATTCTGGTGTATTCCAATTCAGAGGAATAGCTTGAACAACATCTGAGGATGGTGCTGCAAGTGTTAAGAGAGCACCAACTGTATGCCAAGTTGAGCAAGTGCTCATTTTATCAAAAGCAGATCCATTACTTGTGGCATATTATTTCAAAGGATGGGATATCGGTGGATTATGAGAAGATAGAAGCCATTAGAGAATGGTCAGTGCCAAAGAATGTAACATAAGTCAGATCATTTATGGGTCTAGCTGGCTATTACATAAGGTTCATTGCAAGGTTCTCAAGGATAGCTCACCCTATTACTTCCTTGTAGAGGAAGGAGAAGAAATTTCATTGGACAGATTTCGTGGTTTGCACAGATGCATGCAAAGAAGGACTGGGAGGAGTCCTCAACCAGAATGGATTCGTAATTTGTTATGAATCCAAAAAGTTGAAAGAGCATAAAAGGAACTATGCAACTCATGATTTGAAGTTGACAACCATAGTACACGCTCTAAAGAAATGGAGGCATTACCTCATGGGAAGGAGGTTCGAATTGATGACAGACCATGACGGTCTGAAGTATTTGTTTGATCAACCAACCTTGAATGCTAGGCATAGTAGGTGGTTGGAGTTTCTTTGTGAGTATGACTTTGATATCAAGCATATCAAAGGAAAGGAAAACAAATTGGTTGATGCACTCAGCAGGAGAGTGCATGAACTACATGCTACAACCATTAGCATGTACCGAACTAATATTAAAGGCAGAATTTCGGAGGCTGCAAATGCAGATTTGCAGTACAAGGATTTGGTAGCAAAGCTACAATAAGGTGAGATGCCATAGAAAGTGGAAAATTATAAATTGGAAGCCGAAAGAAAACTTCTGTACAAGAACATAATTTATGTACCTAACGTCTAGGAATTGAAACTTATGATTTTGAAAGAAATGCATAATGTGCCTTATGCAGGGCACCCTAGATATCAGAAAACTGTGGCAGCAGTCAAGAACCATTAATTTTGGCCAGGTATGAAGAATGAAATTGCAAAATACATCACCAGATGTATGGAATGCCAGAAGGTTAAAGTTGAGCATAGGCACCCAGCAGGGTTGCTACAACCTTTACCCATTCTTGAGTGGAAGTTGGAGGTAGTGAAAATGGATTTCATCACAGGATTTCCTAGGACAGGCAAGCAACATGATTCAATCATGGTGGTGGTGGACAAGCTTACGAAATCTCCCATTTCATTCCATTAAAGACTACTCATAAGGACACTAATGTTGTTGAAATCTTTATGAGGGAAATAGCACGATTGCACGGTATTCCCAAGACAATTGTGTTTGACCGAGACTCGAAATTTACCTCAAAATTATGGAAAGGGTTATTCAAAGGGTTCAGAACGAATCTGAACTTCAGCACAATCTATCATCCTAAGTCTGATGGGCAGACAGAGAGGGTGAACCAAGTGATAGAGGACACCCTAAGGATGTATGTGATGGACAAACGATATAAATGGAAAGACTACCTACACTTGGTAGAATTCACCTACAACAATGGGTATCAAGCGTTGTTGAAGATGAGCCCATTTGAAGCACTTTATGGAAGAAAGTGAAATACTCAAGTAAGCTGGGATAATCCAGCTGATAGAGCAATGGTTGGGCCAGAGTTTCTCAAGAAAATGGAAGAGAAAATGTTGAAGATTAAGTAGAACTTGAAGGCTGCCCAAGACAGGCAGAAAAGTTATGCCGACAAGAACAAAACCCACAGGGAGTTTAAAGTGGGAGAACATGTTTTTCTGAAAGTAAAAGCTAACAGAAGTTCCTTGAAGCTGGGGAAATGTTCCAAGATGGCAGCCATATATTGTGGGCCATTTGAAATCCTAGAAAGAATTGGACCAGTTGCATATATGCTTGTGTTGCCTACATCCATGACTGTGCATAATGTGTTTCATGTTTCATTGCTTAAGAAATATATACCTGATCCTAATCATGTGATTGATTGGAATGTGATTAAGGTGGAGCAAGAAGGCGTCTTCCAGGTGCATCCGATGCACATATTGGACCGGAAGAGAAAACAACTTCAGAATCGAGCCATAGGGCTTGTAAAAGTCTAGTGGACCTGGTACGGTCTTGAGGATGCGACATGGGAGCATGAGGCTGCTATGCGGGTGGAATACCCACATCTTTTTGAAGATTTTGAAAATCTTGTTGATGTTGTGTAAGAAAGCTGCACTGAGGACAATGCAAAAATAAGGGGAGGGGATTGTGATACCCCAAGGACGAGCCCCAGTTGCATTTATGAATTGTAAACATGATTTGTAGGCTGGTGAGACAAGTGTGATAAGCTGGTGGGCTTATGTGTTAATATGCCAAAGAGCCTAGGTGTTAAAGGCCAGGAGCTTGATTTTGTATATGTAATTATGCAGATCATTAATAAAATATAAACATCGTTGCATGCAGACTGACCACGAAGAAAGAGTGATGGGGGACTAAGCTTCCACAAGGTTGTGTAAGGGAGGAGGCTAAGTGTGTGGGCCTAGGGGCTTACCTCTAAAGGGGATAATAATTCATTATTATTTCCTAAAGTCCAAGGTGGACAATTGACCAAGTGTTGTCCTAAGTTCCTTGAAAAGGAACGAATGCTAAGTGGAGAGCATGCAGCTCCAGGGAAACAGGTGTCGACCTGAGCTCATGCAGTTAAAAACCCAAGAGTCAATCCATGGAGGGGGTTTTCTTCTCATTCTTCAATCCTCTGCCTGAACTCGCTGGCCTCTGCGTCTTCCCTCTGTATAACCTCACACATCTAAGAAACCAGTGGGAAGGGAAAAGCTGACTTGTGTGTCCCGTGAACCCAGGTTTATCCACACTGCAAATCCGAGTCCGTGCCTTAACCGTTTGGGTTGTTGTCCTGTGCATTACCTGAGCCGTGTTGCGTCTTAGTGGGATTGTTGCTATTTTTGGATGTCCATGCCCAAATTTCCCTGTAGCTGCGGGAATTGAGTAGTAACTGGTTGAAGAAGCAGGTTGTCAGGTCTGTGGTTGAAGAGCCAGGTTGTCAAGCCTATGAGAAACTCTCCCAGGTGAGAGAGTTTGTTGGGAAGTGGTTTTCTCCTAGAAAGAGTCCATCACCAGCTACGAAGCTTTGAGAATTCTTGATCCGGCCTGTTGCTGAGACCATGAGAGGGGAAGTGGATCAACCGATGGACTATGGTACAATGAAGGTGCATATTCCCAGGGTGGAACATGCATGTGGATAATGAGATTCTGTGAGTAGTGGGCGTAAGAAGGCTCTTGGAGAGAATCCTTCCAGTTGTACTGTGCAGTTTCCTGTAACCTCAGCCTAGTCTAGGATTCCCTTGCCCTGGGTGGAGCTTATTTCCAGCTCGGGGGTGACCCACTACTGATTGTGATGAGCAGCGTGGTCTATGGCTGGGAGGTTCGTGGAAGGTTTGCACATAGTTGGTGGTTTTACTCCAGTTAAAAGATAAGTATCATTTTTTTGCTTAATCATGTATGCTATGCATGTTTGTGTTCTTGAAATGTTATCATGTATTTCATTGCGTATATGAATTACTGTTTATTATATTCAAATATGTATGGTAACAACAATTCTGTGTTTATTGTGATTATGTGTTTTATTTCGATTACAATGTATGTTGTATATATATGTGAATGTTCCGCGTAGTGGCGTGGTCCCGCCCGTTGGTGGTTGGGGACATTACAAGATGGTATCAGAGCTAAGTAATGTGTCAGAATAGTGGCGTGGCCCGGCCTATTGGTGGCTGGGGACGTTACAATAGATCAATGAAATTTGTTGAACAAATATAGCACATCGAAGAACAAGTTCATGATAATTTACAGAAAGTTAAATGCCAAGTACAAATAATGACACAATCAACATCGAGTTCCACACAATTTTTAGGTTGGTTATAAGGTATGGTTGCACTTGCAGAAAGAATGCCTCATAGGTCCCCACCAGAAGCTTAGACCACTTTGATATGGACCTTACACCATCACCAAGGTTGTGGGTGAGAATTCTTTTGAATTAAGTATTCCACATTTCCTTGGCTTACACCTCTTATTTAATGTGGAGTTGCTTTGACCATATTTTCTACTTCTATTAAACACCTCTAAGGTGGCCAAACACTTGGCCCCTATAGAACTCAACCCTAATTTCATTGAGTAGGATACAATGGAGTGGATCATGGACACCAAGAGGAATGGCACCAATGGGTACAATATACAACTCTATCATATTATCAAAGTAAGACATCTCCTTCACCAAGGCAGGTGGCTCAATATGAGACACATTCAACAGAAGTTTCCCCATGTGATTGAAGAAATTGTTGAGGATCATTGCTTCCTAAGTTAGGACAACCAGTCCACGTGGATACCAATGGCCACCCACCTCCTCCACTAACTAGAAATTGTTCTACATCTTAATACTTATGTTACAATTTTGTAGGTCTTGAACTTCCAACGCTTTTTTCAGACATTTCCCATGCATTTTGGCAATTGACACACCCACATAATAATTGATTTTGGGGCCCACCAAACACATAAAGCATATAATAAGCTTTGTAATGGTCTAAGAAACACCCCATATAGAGTGTGTATATGAAATTTGTGGCTTCGAGAAGTTGACATATCAACTAGGCTCCTTGAGGCCCACAATCCTTGTTGACATATCAACTAGGCTCCTTGAGGCCCACAATCCTTTCTCCACCTCATCTCTTAGAGTCAAAATTTTGGATTTTTTTTGGTTTTTTCATCTTAGGGTTTTATAACTTATGTTAAAAGGAAGTTTCAACCTATCGCAATCTTCTTCTTGTCATTGAGTGTAGTTGACACACCTCTCTTCATATATAAGCTACTACCATTTTAACTAGTTTCTATTGCTTTGCACAATGCAATATTTTTCTATTTCATTCATTAATAGAATTTGGTTTACTATATCAATGTGATCTATGCAATAACTCTATGTGATTTCATGTATATTTCTATCTT
>ML791691.1:132948-159401 GCA_009831015.1 Picea engelmannii | reverse complement strand
ATCCAGCTGCCATTCGAATATGGATTCAATGATTAAAAGGGAAGTAGCCACAGTACCAAAGTACGAAATGAAATCTGCAAATTTATATCAATCAAACCTCCATTATTATGAACTTAAAAACAGATGTAATTACCAGGTCTCAATAATATATATCACACTCACTGTGGGAATATGTAAACACAAGAAACTCCTTTTCAATCCATATTCCCTTCAAAGAGTATGCATGGAATGGAATTCTTTCTCCCAAATAAGAGATATGAAGGTCAATCTTAAAATGTAAAAGCACATTCCAAAGTACAGAATAACTTGCCTGGGATGTAACTTGGAGTGGGTGTTATGGATTATCTTGAACCATGTCTTTGGAATGTCGGATGCTTTATAGCCACTCGACTCAGAAATAACATGTATCTCATGATTGAATTTATGTTCACTCGAATAAGTAGTAATCTTCAAACTCCACAGCTCCAACCATCTGATCATCGGCTCCCAATTCTGCATGGGTTGATCGAGCTCCACTAAAAGTTGCAGCAATGGATAGTATGGCTCAGCGGCTCAGGCATGTAATACACCGTTTTCCTTGTATCAGTGTTTTTAAACATTATTTAGCCACTAGTTTTATCAATTTTGTTAATCTGGTATCAATTTACATTTATCAATTTGGTATCATCTACATTTATTCTGGTTTCCTTTGCATTAATTTACAAGTTTTGAATCCAATTTTTATCATACATTTCTCTTATATTTGCCCCACCCCATTACCATTACTATTCAAACCAAGGAGTTATGCCCTCTGGAAGTATTCGGCACCCTTAATTGTTTCAACTGTAACTCTGTTTTGCGTTCACTGTTTCAACTATAACCTTCTCAGTGTTTTGAGTTCAGAATAGCTCGTTGGAGAGCTCTCTCCAAGTTCTTTTATTTGAAAGTTTTTGAATCAAATTCTCTCACATTACTAGCGTTACTTTTGAAAGTTCAGTTTTAATTTTCTTAAATCTTCAAAGATCCCAAATTTTCTTAAATCTACACAGATCCCCAAGTTAAGAAGTTATTTTTTTTAAATCTTCAGAGATCCCAAGTTCAGATCGATTTATATTATTATTGCTTAACAAATTATTTATCAATATTAAAATATTTCAGATCTCGATCTTTCTCTAAAACTGAACGAAACGAGGATGACAAGTTACAGGGAAAGCCAAAGAGAACCGATTCACGGAAAGGTCTGTTGGTTCATTATTTAAGATAATTTTCATGATCCATTTCAATCAGAGTAGGCAAATCTTGATAGTTATTTGACTCTATAAATTTAGTTTAGAAGAGATTTTGTAGAATCTATTAGATCATATAAAAAATCACACAAATTTGAGTGTTTGTGGTTTATCAGATAAAAATGAAACAAATCGCAAAGTTCAATTCGATGACCGCATGAAAGCGTCCAGCAAACAGGCTAATCGTTCAGGGAGACAGCCGAACGTTGCGCAGAAGCGTAACAGTTGGTTTCTGAGATCTCAAGGGTCTTTTTCTAACGAGAGCAGGTCTAGTTCTAGCTCTAGCATGAGCAGTGATACTGAGGCTGTTGTTGCGGCCGCTATCGCATTGGCAGCAACTGCTGATTCGACTGCTAGCAGCCCAACTGACTCATTAAGAGAGAGCCCCCAATCCACTCCTCAGGCTAGGCGCTCCTGGACTCCATTGTCTCGTATTGGCGAGGAGAGTGCAAGACGCGCACAACGTGAGGATCAGCGTCCTGCGGATTCAAAGGCGCTGGTGCCCTCCACTTCCAAGCGAAAAGAGGGCCACAGTTCTCCAACTGAAGCCGATCTTAAAGATTCCAGAGCTCTTGTACCAGGTTCAAAAATACCTCTAGGTACTATATCATGACATAATGCACTATTTTCTGTATTTTTCTAATTTGCATAATTGTTAGCGGTATCAAATCTCGTGAGATGATTTGGATGGGCACCTCCATGAATTTTACAAATATAAGCCCATAACAAATTCGAGAAATTTTATACCTTTGGGCTCCTACCAGATTCCAGATGCCCAAATTCCACGGTGAAGATGAACCTGTTACATGTTGCTCTGTTTTATCCACAATTTTTTACCCCGGTTTTCAAATTGAAGTTTATGCTGGTTTTGTTTTTTCTTCAATTGTATCCATGACTCTACTATTTGTTTTTGCCTCTGCCTAATTTGCAACAAGAGCAGGATCTAATCGGTTAATTTTGATTTTACATTTAAAAAAAACAGATATCTTAAAAAAATTTATTGTGTTTAAATTATATAAGGATCTTATAGGTAAAGTTTTATTGGAAAAAAATGTTTTTTCTTAAAATAAAGGATAGTTTATTATATTTAGGATTACAGGTTTAGTGTAAAATCTGGTTTCAATGAGTTTTGTTCTGTATCGCCATTACAGGTTTAGTGTAAAATCTGGTTTCAATGGGTTGAGTTACTGATTCCCCACTCCAAAGGTTGGATCAATTTTTTTATGTCGAATTATTTATGTCATTCATTATATTGTTACAGATTCTACTTCCTCTGGTAAGGGCAGAGAGTTAGTTCCAGTTTCCACAAGGTTGGAAGCAGATAGAAAACATTTAGACCGTGATGATAGCCGGAGGAACAGGAGTAGAAAAGACAGTTTTGGTCACATGACGTCTGAGGAGGCGAAAAGAGATAAAAGAGATACAAAGGCCGATGCTTGGTTGCAGGTCAAGACTGCCAAAATTGATGACAGGTAAGTCCATATCTTGGTCGCTCCCATGGCCACATCTAGCAATTTGCTTCCACAACTGCACACAGCAATGATTTCATATTTAAAAATGACGGATTGCTTTTGCAATCTCACTGTAATCTCGGCTTATAAAAGAAGGGGTGGAATTACAAATTTTCTTTATTGGATTTGTATTTCTATTAAGAAATGGATTTAGGGCTTTTAAAAAACACCCGTTACAATCGATGGATTTGTATTTCTATTGAAAAATGGATTTAGGGCTTTTAAAAACCACCCCTGTTACAATCGATGGATTTGTATTTCTATTGAAAAATGGATTTAGGGCTTTTAAAAACCACCCCTGTTACAATCGGCTTATGCAATTTTAACCATTAAAATCTAAAACTCTAATTTTAAAAACAATAACAATGGTGGAAAAAAGTAAACCAAAATGTATCAAAATCATAACATCTAGGAAGGCCGAAGCGCTTGTCCAGAGAGTTAGAAATTGAGACCTCATAACTAGCTACAACAGTGAATCATTTTAAGCATGCATTTAGGTTTTCCAGGTGCAATTATATTTCATGGTACAGACGCTGATTAAATATATACACATTTATGCAGGTACAGAGAAGACACGGGTGCGATCCAGGCGTGGGAGAATAAGAAGAAAAACAATGCCAACATGCGGATGCAGGAAATCGAGGTAAGCATAGGCTGTATTTAATTGGGTTTATGCGATTATGGGTATGGTGGTCCTGATTGTTGGATTTATTGGATTTGCAGAGAAGATTGGAGGAAAAAAGGATGAAGGCGTTGAAGGAATTGCAAACTGAGATTGCCATAATACAGAGGAAAGCAGATAAGAGGAAAGCTGAAGCGGAGGCGATACGAAGGACTGAAAAGACCAAGGTCACTGAAATGGCCAAAAAGATCCAACGAACTGGCAGAATGCCCAATCAATGTCCTCGTCTATGCTGCTGCTGATGGCTCGTGTGGTATTTGCCATTTGGGTTTCCCGTGGCTGTTTTATAGTATTTGGATTGATAATATTCATCATCAGTACATGGTCGGCTGGTTTGTGCTCTACCATCAAAACCAGCCCAGAATCGTTTCTTGTGGCTCTTATTTGTAATTAAGAAAGGGGCTCCTAAGCCATATTCTATGAAGTTTATAATCAACTGTGGACATACTGTTGTTGTTCTGCAGCGGAAGCATCCACGGCACAATTATATTCCGTTAATATTATGCAAGGGAGAGAATACATCAGCCAAACCACTCACGCTCATGCCTTTCAAGCACTCTCACATCTCACACTCTGCGTTAACAGATATATAGCAGTGTTCACTCAGTTACAAGAAACTGATTACATTTAATGTGGCTTTATCTCTATTTTAAAACTGGTTGATTTGATCCAACTAATTACAGAATAATAGGGGTCAGAAAATCTGCCCACTAAAAAATGAGTGTAAATTAGTTGACATTACCAACAATCTCCACCTTGACAACAATTTATCCAACAATCTCCACCTTGACAACAATTTACCTAAATATCATCATCATCTATGTTGCAAGCCAAGAGAAGTCAAGCACCACTGCAGCGTCTCTAATAAAATGGGTTTCATTATCTCGCCTGTGTGACTTGCACGAGTTTGGATTTCCTGAGGGGTCACTCCACCTCCAACATGTCTTCCACAACTGTGTTGTGAGACATATTTAGTGATAAATCTCCTTCTATCCAAGACACCTGTAAAATATACATTACAATTATCACAAACTATCTTAGTGTAACCATTATAGGTGACATTTGTGCTTCTCAAACGTTGAAGCACCTATTTCACTGCAGCACCTGAATCTGTCACGTATCTGACAATATCATTAGCGTGTGAAACATCTGGTCTTAACCATTTCATCACATAAAATAGACCTCCTACTGAACTTACACGAGACATAGTGTTTTCTTCTTTATAAACATGACTTATGCTTGAAGAAAACTTATAATGGAAATCAACGGGAATAATAACTGGTTTTACAATGTTCATAATGAACTCCAACCACAACTTACCAGTACGTCTATGCCCATAATTTGTTTTGCTGCTTCTTGATCCCTCGTCTGAATTGTCCTGTCCACCTGATTCATTTTCTTACTGATTTTATCCACGCTTTGGCTTGCATTGAGCATATCATCAACAAATAACATCAAGACCATGAATGTACTATAAACTGTATAGTCATTCCTACCCTTTGAAAAATTCTGACTCACTGTGAAGGATTCAAACATCTTGTATATTTTCCTGTGTACCAATAGGCCATATAATGAATTATCTAGCATGTAAACAAATTTACCGTTGCGATCTTGAATCAACTCCTTTGGTTGTTCCATACATACTATATCTTTGTCAATGATGACCTTGTGAGCAGTAGGATCCCACACACAACATCCCTTTATACCACCATCATAACTTGCAGAGATATACAACAAATAGGAATTCAGAAACAAAGATTTTAAATCTGGAAATGATTTATCTTTTACCAGTACCTGCAATTCTTTCTTTCTCTTATGACCTTGATGCTTCTGCCATAAACAAGAAGATATATATGTCACTTCAGATGCCACTTCAGTACTCCCTTCCAGCTTATAAAGGTTTTCAACCTTTGTTGCCTTCATCACTACTAAACTACCTTTCGACAATGTGAGTGCTCCACCTTGACCTGTATACTTATATCCACAAGAATCCAACACTCCCAATGAAATCAAATTTGATTTAAGCTCAGGTACATATCCAACATCCGTTAATTCCCTAACAATACCATCGAACATCCTGATTCTAATACTGTCAATCCCAACAATTTTACAGGGAATACCATTTCCCATAAACACTACACCCTCATCCACAGATTGGTAAGAAATAAACCAATTTCTATGTGAGCACATGTGGTGGGAGGCACCTGAATCTAACTGCCATTCTTCTTGATATTGTAAATTACTAGAAACGGATAAAACTTCATCAGTCATACCTGAATTTGTTACTACCAAATTTGCTTCCTTCGTAGAGTTTTCCTCAGATTCCTTTCTTTTCCAGCAATCTTTCTTGAGATATCTTGTTTTGCCACAGTACCAACATTTTGTTTTACCCTTTCTGCGTCTTGACTTAGATCGAGAAGAACTTCTCTGATTCTTCTCTTTAGTTCGACCTCTGACCAACATTGCCTCTGAAGTTGAGGTTTCTTGGCCAGATTTTCTCCTCATCTCCTCAGCCAACAAAGCTCCCACAACAGAGTCATAATCTAAAACATCTGTTGAGCTAAAACTAATAGAGGTGACTAGATTATCCCAAGAGTCAAGCAATGAACACAGTAGTGTAATAGCCTTATCTTCATCTTAGAATTTAATTTCCATACTAGTCAATTTAACTATAAGGGTATTAAAGGTATTTAAATGGTCAACAATTGTTGTACCTTCTTTCATCCGCAAATTGTACAATTGTCTCTTCAAGTAGATCTTGTTCGTCAAGGACTTTGTCATATATAGACTTTCCATCTTGCTCCATAAGCCTGATGTTGTATCCTCTCCTACGATATTAAACAGAACATCATCCACCAGACATAAATGAATGGTGCTAAAAGCTTTTGCATCCAGATCTCCCCATTCCTCATTTGTTATGGTTGTTGGTTTCTTTGACTTGCCTGCGAGTGCTTTTTGCAACCCTTGTTGCACCAACAAATCTCGCATCTTGAGCTTCCAGAGCTCAAATTTGTTTTTACCGCTGAACTTTTTAACTTCAAACTTCGAACTCTGCATCTTAGCCATTAGCACAAAACTGCCTAATACCCAAATCACTGCTAGCTAAAGCTTCCTTTTAAAAAATAGAGAATAAAATTTTTTGGAGATATAATCTTTTAATTCAAAGTGGGATTATATTAAATAAGATTAAGGGCATCAAATAATTAATATATTGAATGCCCAAACTTTTTCATAAAACAAATATCCACTTTATAAACTTTATACCTCACAAATAATTAAGGAGAAAGCCTTCATAAACATTTCACTTATGAAGTCTAACTCTTATAAAATTCCGCGCATTAAGAAATTCGTTCACCTCATTCGTGCAAAGGAAAACATGAATATGGAGGACGATCCCTCTCAACGAAGTGCCCAACGTCTTGGACGCACCTCCAACCACAGATTTCAGAAAACGGTTGGCACTTCCTTCCAGAATATGGGCCAACACTGAAGTACAGTTCTCGAAAATTCAGAAGGATTCTTTGAGATCGACGCTCCCTCCACCAAGGGTGCCCAACGCTGACCTTGAAAGTAGCACTCCCTTCAATGATCTTAGTTCGACGTAATTTCAACTCAACGATCTCAACACAACATAACTCAATAGCTCTGATACCAATTGTTGTTCTGCAACGGAAGAAAATATAGAACAAGATACAAGCAAATGAGCAAACATAGAATTGACATAGCGTTTTTACGTGGTAAAACCCTATACAGGGAAACATCCACGAGACAATGATATTCGGTTAATATTATGCAAGGGAGATAATACATCAGCCAAACCACTCACGCT
The DNA here is from genome assembly GCA_009831015.1 of Picea engelmannii. Classification (NCBI taxonomy): domain Eukaryota; kingdom Viridiplantae; phylum Streptophyta; class Pinopsida; order Pinales; family Pinaceae; genus Picea; species Picea engelmannii. The sequence goes on along the minus strand of ML791691.1, from coordinate 152,114 downwards.
CATGCCTCTTCGGCACTCTTATATCTCACACTCTGCCTTAACAGGCTTACATAGATATATAGCAATCTTCACTCAGTTACAAGAAATTGATTACATTTAATGTGCCTCTATCCCTATTCTAAATCTCGATGATTTGATCCAACTAATTACAGAATAATAGGGGCCATAAAATATGCCCAATATCTAAAAAACGAGTGTAAATTGGTTGGCATTATCCAACAACTATAACACATACATTTAGCAAATTAAACATAGGCACCATCCCATGAGGTCGAAAGTCTTGTTCCATTTTTTTTGGACTTTGTACGTGTGAAGGCCTACTTATATAACGTTGGCCAAATTAGAAAACGAATTGGAGTAAAAAGTTGCAAACAATAAAATATTTTTTTCATCAGTAATAAAAAAGGAGTTGAAGCCTCGGTTTAGGGCAGTTAGGATAGTTGGTGATGGAGTGTATTGTTAAGGCACTCCCTTATGTGAAGTCATGAGTTTGAAACCTAAACTTACCTTGTGTGTCTTGTATGAGACATCATGGCCATACCTGGAGGTTATAATGGTAGCAGTTGGATAACACGACCACGTGTCAAGTGAGTAAATGCCCAACTAATCATTCATTCTGCCAGTCACAGAAAACAAAACCGTAGTTGAAAAGGCAAGTGAGTAAATGCCCAACTAATCACTGATTCTACCAGTCACATAAAAAATAAAATAAAACAGAAGTTGAAAAACATTGAAAGAGCGAAGAGCCATGTGAATCCAGAATGACATGCACAATCAAATGAGCATAATCTCAGTCAGAAAAATCTTCCATTTTGAAATACGTATTCAAAATGCATATGAAAAAAAGCTTCTTATCAGTAAATCAATTGATCAATTTTAGTAAAGAATAAGAGTTAACTTAAGGAGTGTACTTATGTTTTCACTATCCTATAATTTATCAATAGAATTCTTGTTAACAAGGTTTAATTATGTTTTTAAGTGTACTTATGTTTTCACTATCCTGTAATTTATAAACTGAATTCTTGTTAACAAGGTTTAATTATGTTTTTAATATTTATGTTTTTAATATGTTAGATAACTAAATTATTTTCTTCAAAAGTATTTTTGGTATTTTTTTTATCATCAGTCCCTCATCCCTCATAGGGACTAGTGGGAGAAGGATAATTTACTTTTAAATATAGGCTACTCTTTTGATTAATTTAATCACATAAAATCCAAATTATTTAAAAAACATAATAAATATTGAATAGTATAATATCACTTTAAAATTAAGTGTGTGAAATAATTAATAATTAGTCTAAATTATTTTAAAAATATAATAAATACGGAATATTACAATATAACTTTAATAGTGTATGAAATAATTAATAAATAAATTATAAAATGTTACTATGAAATAATTAATAAAAAATAATAAAATGTTAATAAAATATTATTTTGAGGTGATTTTCTATGTGATTTATATCAAAAGACAATTTATTATCTTTGTATGTAAATTTTAGTATAGCTATAATATATAATAAAAAAAATCCAATTAATATTGGATGGAAGAATGCCACAATTTTATTCTTCCATAAATGACTCCCATCTTCAACTCCTCCCCATAAGATTTGAATCAATGACCTAATGAAGACTAAACCAGATGTAATATATAATTATAAATTATTTTTAATTGCTTATTCCTTAATGGTTTTGCAATGCAAGGTTTGAATGTCAAAATAACTCAGTTCAATGGTCACTTAGAGATGTTTCCACATCTAAATCCTCTATGTTCATAACAAACAAATTCAGATTTATTCCAACCACCACCAAGCACACACAAGATGAAGTCTAATTTTTGAAAAACACATCAAAATTCGATGAGAGGAAAATGAATAAGACAAGGTTTTAAAAGATCAGTATTGGAGTGGATAAAGGACACCTGGGAACCCATTCTGAGTTATTCACTGGTGCTCCTTCCTTTACCGAAGGGTTGGTTTGGTTTTGTGTTTAAATCTCTAGAAGACTCATCAAGGATACTAGAGAATTTCTGGGTTTTCGAAGGCGGAAGCCTTATGTTAAAGCGTTGGAGGCTAAAATTTGATTCGACAACTGAATATTTCTGTTTTTGGCATCTTTGAGTTTTATTCCTTGGGTTTCCATTATAGTTATGGAACAAAAAAGCCTTGGCGGCTATAGGAAATACGTTGGGTCGCTTCATTAAGCTCGACGAGGAGGCACTTCTTTCTAACGACCGTCACATGACAAATATTCCTATGGAAGTTGATGTGCATGGGGGTCTGTTGGATAATATTGACATAGAGTGGAGAGGCATAGTTATGTCATAGAGGCTTGATTATCTTGGGGTATCGTTCCGATGCACCCGGTGCAAACAAACTGGTCACCTGAAAAAATACTGCGGACTACCTTTTGGTGTACACACTAGTGAGCCACACATGGAGGAAAATGTCACTAATGGATAGCCAACGGAGGTGGAAACAATGGAGCAGGGCTACTATCAGGGTACGGGGGATTTGGACGACTCCTCATCCATGAATTCAACCTTTGTGGGTAAGTTACGACATTACGTTCCCACTTTGTATTGTTCTTTGTCTGCGTGGGAAATAAATCTTCTAGATACTGTTTCTTCTGAGGTTATCAACGAAAATGGAGTACTGCTCAATCCTAAGGCTCGGGTCAATGAATCAGAGGCACACTTTACACTTTTATAACCAACCTTGTCACCCTTGGCTCATATTGAAGAGAGTCGAAAACATCCTACACCCACTGTTTCTCCATCTCATCCTACTATTTTCCAAGTTGAATCCATTTTTTTGGAAGACTCGCCCCTTCTCCCGGGTTATGGTGAACCTGAAGTTAGTATCCACTCCATGGACATAATGCTTTCCAACTTAGTCCCGACCTATAGGGAGGTAAACAACCATGTTCCCATCCCGAATTTTTTAAGGAAAAAAAAAGTGGTTTTTGGGGAACCTATCTCTTTGGAACCGGACCCATGTGTTGTGGAGGCCATGATCGGAAACAAACTAGCTTGGTCCAACGGTTTGGGGCTCGAACTCTCCCTCGTTAAGACTAGGAGTGCTCGTAAATGAGCGAGGATAGACTCACCGACACCTTCTTCCTCATCTCTATATACTATCGACTAGGGGGCACTTAGAGGCATCAAAGCCATCGCAAGGGCCAAGTCATGATCATTCTATCCCTAAACATAAGAGGGGTAGGAGGGCCCCTTAAAATGGCCTCTATGCAGAGACTACTTACAAAGACTACTCTTGATATAATTTTTCTACAAGAGACACTAACTTCTGATGTGAGGGCTCGGGATTTTATGTTTGCACTAAAACCAGACTGGATGTCGTGTGCCATTAGTTCAGTCGAAAATTCGGGGGGATTGCTGGCATCTTGGGACCCTCAATTTTATGTTTTCTCTCCGGTTCTTACCTGTGGCGACATTCTCTTGACAGGTTCCAGTGTCGTTGATAAGAGGAGTTTGTCATTACTTAATGTTTATGGTCCATGTAAGGAACGCAAGAATTTCTAGAGAAAACTTGCAGACAAAGGACTTTTAGCCATCAAAGACTTAATCCTGGCGGGAGATTTAAACTTTACACTAAACAATGATGATATTTAGGGCACAATGACTATATTGGATGGCTCCTTTTTTTAAAGAACTTTTTGATGATTCTTCGTTGGTGGATATGGCACCGACCGAGCTGTTTTTGACATGGCGCAACGATAGGTTTGGGGAATCAAGTATTTCTAAAAGGCTCGATAGATTTTATATGAATGAAGAAATGACTGGCCCAGAGTTGCGATATAGATCGTGGATGGAACCTACCTATATATCTGACCATTCTCCTATATTACTGCAACTTGACTTTGGCATTTCAAAGGTTAGGCATTCCTTTAAATTCAATCCAGTCTGGTTAAGAGATGGAAACTTTGATGATTTAACTAGAGAGGTCTGGCTAGATCAAAGATTCTATTTAATTGTAGGATCTCAAAGAAGATTGGTTGAGAAACTTTCACTTCTTAAAAACAAGGTCAAATCTTGGTTGAAGCCAAAATTAAAAAGGGAACATGAATTGTTAACAAATTTGGAAAAAGAATTGGAAAATTTTTATAGACAGAAAAACACTGGACTTACAAATGATGTTACAGAGCAACATGGCAGGTAGCTGGAGGCGGACCGCAACAAACTATTATTGGAGGAAGAAGAGAGTTGGAGGCAGAAAAGCAGGGAAATCTGAATAAAGAGCGGCGACAAAAACACAAAGTTTTTCCATAACTTTGCAAGTTATAGGAGAAACAAGAAATATCTATGGGAAATAAAGGATGATAATGGTAATGTTCACACTGGTCAGGAAGCCATTAAAAAAGAAGTTGTCTCCTATTTCCATACTTTTTTTAAAATCAGGGACAGACAAATATATAGGATCAGTTGACAACTATCGATGTGTATCCAAGGATTGTACAAGAGGAAGAAGTCGCTACTTTAGAGCGGGTTGTTACTATGGAGGAGATTTTGGAGGTTTTAAAAAGATTCGCCAAAGACAAGAGTCCTGACCCCAATGGGTGGACAGTTGAATTCTTCCTTTTCTTCATTGATCTGGTTGGTCCTGACTTACTAGCGATGGTTGAGAAAACTAGATTACGAGGTGAAGTCATTAGACCGCTTAATTCTACCTTTCTTGCATTAATTTCAAAAGAAAATCGGCCATCATCCTTCTCTGATTTTCGTCCTATTTCTTTATGTAATCTATGTTATAAGATTGTCACAAAGATAATTGCATGACATATCAAACCTTTTCTCTCTCGGGCTCTATCCAAGGAAAGGTTGGGTTTCCTCAAGGGCCGCCAGATTCTGGATGCAATCGGTACAACACATGAGTGTCTCCATAGCATCAAAACAAAGAAACTCCAGGTGGTTAATTTGAAATTGGATCTAAAAAATGCATATGACTGTACGAATTGGGATTATCTAAGATTGTTGCTTTTACATTGTGGTTTTGGGTATCTAATGTCCAAATGGATCATGGGTTGTGTGTCTTCGTCAAATATTGCCGTCTTAATCAATGGAGAAGCTACTAAGTTCATAAATAGTCGAAGAGGACTACGTCAGGGGTGTCCACTGTCCCCACTTATTTTTATTCTTGTGATGGAGGGGTTGAGCCTATCTCTAAAAAAGAGTCACATGGAAGGGCATTTGATGGGCATTAAAGTCTCTCGTTTGATAAGAATCATACATCTCCTATTTGTAGATGATGTGATAATAATGTCCAAAGCGGATGTCAATGAATGTCGAGAGATTCATTCTCTATTATTCGTTTTCTGTGGTGCTAGTGGTCTGGAGATTAACGCACACAAATCCACCTTCCATCATTATGGTATTCAGTAGGCCTTTCTAGATCAATTGAATGATTTATATCATTTTGGCAGCTCATGTCTATTTCAGTGATTTGAATACTTGGGATATTTTTTTAAGTTGAACAGTTATAAGGTAGTATATGAACACATAATTTGTCACTGGTGTAATCGTTTCTTATCTCTGGGAGGTAGATTCATATTGATTAAAGTTGTTCTTGAAAGTCAACCAGTTTATTGGTTGGCTCTAGCTCACATACCTGCTACTGTCTTGAACATGATCCATAAGATGACCTTTTCCTACCTGTGGTCGGGTGCAAAAAATTCCTCCTCCTTTCACTTATGCAATTGGGAATTACTAGCTAGGCCAAAACATTTTGGTAGATGGGGGATTAGGAATATCTACTGCTTCTCGAGAGCCTTAGCAGCAAAATCACTTTGGCGCGGTTTGATGCATCCGGGGATCTAGAAACGAGTATTGAAAGATAAGTATTTTCCTCATACTTATGTGATAACGTGGTTGTGCTTCACGGACCCGTCGGTTCATTATGGTTCACAAAATTGGAAGAATTTAATTAATGCATTACCTCTACTGGTGCACTGGCTGACATGGAAATCAGGATCCAGAGTATCTATCATCATAGGAAAGGATGTGATTCTGGGTTTGGACATGGGATCTTTTCTTTCGACTCAGCTAATAAAAGATTTAAATGATCACTAGGTATTCTATCTTTATCAGGCTAGAAGTGCTCTTGCTTTAGGTACATTTTACACTAATTGAATTACCCGTGTAGAATTGGGATTAGAGGGAGATCTTGTTGTTGAATGAGAGAGTTATAGAAAGTGGTTGATTGATGCGGGCATTGCACTTTCCAAAGCACAGGATGAATTAAAGTGGACATGAGGGGATTGTATTGGTATCTTATCTACAAGGAATGTTTATAATGCCCTAGCAGCGGAACTATGGCAGAAAAACATTGATGGCTGGCGAAGGAGAATATGGCATTGGGATTTCCCTCAGAAGATTAAACTATTTTTGTGGCTTCTTATTGAAAACAAGTTACTCACCTAGAATAATCTCAACAAGCGCGGGTGGCAAGGTCTGAGACAGTGTCTTCTATGCAGAGGTAATGGAGAATCGATTTATCATCTATTTGTTCAATGCCCTTTCACTTGTTCTGCTTCCCAAAAAAAATTAAATTTTTATAAGTTGGGTGGTGGGTGGACGAGAGCCACTGTCATAGAAAGTTTTGACCTTTGGTTTAGAAGGAATTTCAGCCTTCCATCATTACCAACATTTATTTGTTGGTACATATGGATTGAAAGGAATTTGGCGATTTTTTAATCTAAATCTCCATCTTTGGAAAATGTTTGCTATAAAAAACTTGCTGCTATGACTCATCATTCGACGCATTGCCCATAGCTTTCCACCTCATAGAATCTTAGGTTGGTTTGATGGGGCTTCGCAGAGAAACGGAGAACAAAGTGGAGTCGGGGGGGGGGTTATAAAACTTAATGATCACACTGTTTACAAGTTGCTTCTAAACTGTGGTGGGGGCACAAACACAAGAGCTGAACTCTTGGGTGCTTGGGCTATTCTTAAGATGGCACAAAGACTTTCTATTTCAGATATCCACATCATGGGAGAATCCAAAATAATAATTGATTGGCTAAATGGTATTGGCTCTTTGCAGGTTATTTCCATTGACTGCTGGAAAGACAGAGTTAGGGAACTCATCAAGTAGTTTTCAATCATCACTTTTGCACATATTTACAGAGAAGAAAATCAGGAGGCTGATATCTTATCCAAACAAGCATTAATGGAGTGTCCGGGAGCGATTGCATTCTTCCAGTGAAAGGAAGGTCATGAAGGACCTAGAACATATATAAAGATGTATTAGCCTCGCCTTCTTGCATCATGATGACATCAAAGTGCTTTTTTTAGGATTGTTTAATGTAATGAAATCTCTCTGGTATATTTTTTTTGGTCATGTCTTTTGGCTGTGGGGAGCTAGTTTTTATTTATGGCTCTTTATTTGGATAGTCACCTTTTGAGCTAGTTTTATTTATGGTTCTTTATTTGGATAGTCATCTTTTGGAACTTCGTTATCATGCCTCTTGATATGAGGTGTTGATGTAAGGTTTTTTGGTTGAAGCAACTAAGGCTTGGCCATTTGTTTTGTAATGGACCTATTGACTATGTAAACAGATTATATACCTTAATATAATGCACAATTTTCTTGTGGAAAAAAAGGTTTTAAAAGGAGTGCAGGTGAAACACATTTTTTATTCATTTAAAACTCCATTGACCATACCAAAACCAAACCAAACATTGAGATGCCCATCCCACACCAGCGTACGGCTCGCACAACCCCATAAGGCATGTCAACCAATGAAAGAAACGATTGTACGACTTGCAACCACTGAGAATTGAATTTACTTGTTGTGGGATGGCTTCCTGAGGTTTGTTGAGTTGTATATTGGCTCTCAATGAGTTACAAGTAGCCAAATAAAGCTTCAAAACTTGATAGAAAATTCATGGTATCCATGGAAAATCATGGTGGTGATTTTCCTCACTTATAACAATCAAATTCACAAGAAGAATCAATTGAGCAACTCGTGATGTCCAGAAATTTACAATCTCATAAATCAACCAACAGTGGAAGATAAAATTGTTGAGATATGCATGTACTCATAAACTGCTAGTAGTAGTTTATGGGTAAATACTATAAATACTAAAGAAAACTCTAACACTACATAAGTAAATCAAATATCAGCTCAATAGCTAACACAACTATCATTAATCTTAAAAACAACCTTTAAAAACATACACAGTAGCTTCATTAGATTGTAAATATAAATTTACAAAGCAAAATAAACAAAATACAGAGATAAATCAATGTACATAGAGACATTATTTACTCTGTAAATTAAAATGAGAAATCATTATTCAATTAGCTTCAACCAGGCTCTTTATTATATGCCAATGCAAGTTACAAACTATTGAGTTTATCTTCGTGTTCACATGAAAATTCCCATCCAAAAAACCCATCTTTTTTAGGAAACATTGGAACACCCTGGTCTTCTCCTTCCTCCTTGCTTACCAATAGCCCATCATCTTCATGTTGATCAGATTCAAATCACTATGAATCTATCTATCCTATATGTATATATTTGTAAGTTAATGTCCCTATAAATTAAAAAGGCCCTTTTTCAAAAAGAGGGAACCTAAATTGTAAATTGAAAAATGAGAATAAAGGAAAGAAGAACATGCACTACTAAAAGAGTAATAAGGCTCTCCATTCAGCAAGCAAGGATAGAATTCATTTTTTCTTTAAATATCATTGGAGGGTTTTTTAAAATTCTGTTATGATTATCTATCTATGTTTGAAAAAGCACTATAAATTAGTTGTAGCCTAAGAAATGACTCTTCTCGGACAATATTTTTTTTAAGACCAAAGCAGAAAAAAGGTACATAACTAAAATTTATTGTGAATTATATTTGATAGGACGACTTATAAAGAGGTTCGAAGGGTAAGAAAAAATGGTTATTGGAAGCATTTAGAGTTTTTATTAAACCGAGGTTATTTTGTTTTGTAAGCTTTAAGCTAAAGAGTGAAAAGTGAACACCTTGTAAAAGGTATACAAGTGCCATTAATTTCTCATTGAACACGAGAATATCGAGAATATCTATTGCAATTGTGTTTTGACACGTCTTTAGTATAAAAAATAATTAAAAAGTTTTTTTTGGTCGTTAAGTCATTAAAAAGTTTTTTTTTTTTTTGGTGGTGGTTAAGTCTCATTTTGTAGGACAGTTTTTGGTTTTGGGTTGAAGTGAGACTACTTTGCACGATCTTGAGTTTACTTTATGTGTGTTTTATTTTCACTTTAAGTGTTGTAGGCAACATTGTATTTGGCACAAACTATTTTTATTGGAGTAAACGAATGTAACACATATTTAATACTAAAGATTTATGAAATTTTGTTCATGAAAGGCATTAACTCTTTATGAATAATTTAAATTATTGGATGATAATGAAGAAAAAACTTTAAAGGAACTTCAGAAGAGACATAATGAAGTGCTATCACACATAGGAAACATAGTTGAAGTGCTACCTCACATAGGAAGTATAGTTGAAGTTTTTTGTATTTGGACGAGCTTTGGCAACAAAAGCTTTGTGGGTCTTTTTGACCCGAGACAATCTTTGGAGGCGAATATTGGTTGACAAGTATATAACACCTAACTCAATTATGTATTGGATACACAAACAACATAATTTTTCTCACAATGCTTCAAATTAATGGCTATCCATCACTCATGCATTCCTTATTATAGGTCAATTCTTGGCTTGGAAGGTTGGATCGGGCTCACAAGTGCGGGTTGGGACGGATGCTATGGTGGGTTATGAAGAAGGCATCTTCTTATCGGAGGAGCTCTTGACTCATCTAAGGGAGATAGGGCATTATGCCTTCAATAGAGTGAGTGACCTAACTAGCTTGACCATATGGAATCAAGGCTAGTATCCATCATAGGTGTTGGCTTTAAATGTTGAATGGCACCATTCATGGTCCCATTTCACATATGAATTGAGGACAACACATATTCACCTAATGGATATAAAGGATGAGTTGGCTTGGTATTATAAAAAGTTTGGGGGCTTGTATACAACAAAACTTGGGTATTAGGTTTTGATGAATGAGGATGCAAATGCCACTCTTTGGTGGTATACGAAATTGTGGAAGCTTAGGGAGTCGCAATTTTTTTTTTTGGCTAGTCCTCAAAGAACGAGTTCTACTTGGGATAGAATGCAAAATAGAGGCAAGCAAGGGACGTGATTTTGCTACTTATGCAAATGCTTCATTGAAACAAATTCACACTTATTTCTAGAATGCACATTTACTTGACATGCCTGGTCAGAAATCAGGATTTAGTTGGGGACAAACCTTCATTGACAGATTGTTTTCATGAGTTTTTCACCTATCCCTAGTTGAAGGAGATCATAATTCTCCTAATTCTAGTTGCATGGGGTATATGGTTGACCAAGAACTCTTGTATCCTCGAAGACAAATGTCTTCCCTTTTTCAGGTTTCAAAACAAGTTTTGGGTTTGTTGTCATATTACAAGGGTACCTTGAAACCCAAAAAGCATTAGGTGCTTGGCATTGTGGACATCAACAAGAACATCACCTAGGGTTTTTTGGACAGTTCCTATCAAGGCCTGGTCAGATCCTATGGATTTGGTTTCATACTCGATCTTTTTGACTCTCATTTTATTACTGGCAAGGATTTTCTCGGTGTGGGTATGAATAATCGAGGTGAGCTAAATGCCTTGTATGGGCTTCACAAATGTGTAGTAAATCAAAACACACACGAGTTGCAAGTCTCCATTGATTCTAAATTGGTTATTGATTGGATGAAGGAGGAAGATCAACTTGAAAATCTAGCTCTTGTACAACTTGGGCGACGATTGAGATCAATCTCAACTATCTTTCATCAAATCAATTTTAGGCATATCCATAGGAAATTTAATACTCTTGGAGACTCCTTGTCTAAAGATGCTTTATTGTTGACTGAAAATCAATTAATTCTTGAGGAAATTCTTGATGGAAAGGTAATCTTCAAAAGAGACTATGTATTCAATGGTTTGTAAGGCATAGGTTGATTTTGTTACTTATTCTCTATATAGAGTTTTGACTTAAATCTCAGGTCTATAGTATGGTGATGAAATTCCAAGTTTGTGTTCCTTTTTGGTAAAAGGATTTGATGGTCTTTATGGAAAATCATTGAGTTTATTTTCAGCAGACTCTATAGTTTCCTTTCTCTACAAGCGCCACAACGCTTAAAGATTGTATCTTGTTCTTTTTTTGAAATAGAAAGGTACATTCCTTTTAGAGGGAAAAAAAGGAAGCATGGTTGAAGAAGCAATATTTTTAAGAACCAGAGCATCAAAAGAAGCACATGATATTTTAAAAAAAATATATGAAGGTGCATCAATAGATAAACTGCAAACATTAAAGAGAAAATTTGAAAATCCACAAAGGCCTGATAATAAATTAGTAAGTGATTATATCACAAAAAATGCAAGATCTTGTAAATCAAATGACGTCAATAGGTGAAGAAATTTCAGAAAGAAGAATGCTTGAATTTGTTTTGAAGAGTCTCTTTCCTAAATTTCAAATGGTTGCGACCAATATTTAAGTCTCCAAATATTTAATTAAATATAATGAAAATTGATAAATTAAGTTGTCGTTTGTTAACTATTGAAGAAAGAACTACAAATAATTGAATGGGAAATGTTTTTCAAGCCATGTATAGAGGAAGAGGAAGAAGCAGAAGACAATGTCATTGAAATCAAAATAGAAAATATCATCAAAATTCACATAGTTTTCAATCACAGAATTCACAGAATTTTCACAAAACATTCAAATTATTAGGGAAATGCACGCAAGGAAGAAAAAAAGGAAGGATCTCATGGAAGAGGAAGAGGAAGAGATGGATTTAAGGAATAACAATGTTACTATTGTAACCAATTTGTTCATCTTACAAAAGATTGCAGAGATAAAATGTACAATTTGGCAAATAAAGGTGCCAATATTGTTGTTGAAGAATGTAGGGATGAGAAGCTATTTATAATAGGTTTACTGGTGCACAATGTAGAAAATGAGGCTTGCCTTCCTCATACAATTTTGGGCGCCAATGTAGAAAATGAGGCTTTCTTTCCTCATACAATTTTGGAAGTTCAGTGTGTACTAAAACACTCTAATCTAGTCAATGGTGGTGTAAGAGAAACCACGAGGAGACAAAGTAGATCCAATGAAGGAGGACTACCAACGAGGTTTTCTGCGCTAGCTTTGGGAATCGAGCCGAGCCGGTGATAGAGATGGGTGCTCTGCATTTTTCAGACCATGTACAGCTATTAAAAGCAATTGTTCTTTATTAAAGAAGAGAAGAAACTCTAATCCGCATAACAAAATTCCATCCCAGGGCCTTCATAGCCATGAGCTAACAAATTTAATCCAAAGCGCACTTACAGAATGCAAACGAGCAAAAAACAGGAAATTTGAAACAAACTGCTTTCCGGTTAATGTTTGGTTTGATGAGGAATACAAAACAACAAGAAAAACTTTGAAAGAGTCAAGCCAAAAAGAATTAAACATAAAATCTTACAAGAAAATTGTAAGAAAGAAAAAAGATGATTTCATGATCTCAAGGAGGGAGGAATTAATCTTCTTGGGGGGAAATAACCCCAAGTTATTTTGGAAGGAACTTCAAACGAGAAAGAAACAAACTGAAAATAATATCACAAGCTATCAATGGTTTGAGTATGCAAAGCAGCTTTATGAGCAAGATCCTAAGGTGGACCCCCCTCCCTTGGTCAACAATACTACTAAGCTCTTCACCATGCAAGAAATTGAGGTGGGTATCAAAAAGTTGGGTGTTGGAAAAGCAAAAGATTTCGTTGAACTACATGAATAAAATCTAAAGTGGGGTTCAAAAACTCTTGCACATCACATTATGAAAATTTTCAATAACATCATTCAGCAGGGATTTCCTACAGATTGGACAACGAGCCTAGCAATACTACTTTTCAAGAGTGGGGATGTCAACAATCCCTCCAACTATAGGACCATAATGATAAACCCCTTGTTTGCGAAGTTATTTGGAAGTGTGCTAGAAAATAGAATCAACAAGTGGGTGGAAGAAGGGGATAAGCGTACTAAAGGGAAAGAAGGTTTCAAACCTAAACACTCAACGATTGATCATGGTATAACTCAAAGGCACATCATTGAAACAGTGTGGGAGAAAAAAGAGGAAGCCTTTTGTTGCTTTGTCAATTTCAAAAAACCTTTTGACACGATCCCCAGAGATAAGCTTTGGCATAGAATGGAGGAACTTGGGGTTCCTATACATCTTAGAGCAGTCATCCATAGGCTATATGAGGAGGTTAAAGTCAAAATCAGAACGTCAGCTGGTATCTCTGAAAGTTTAAGAGCGATATTTGGGTCAAACAAGGGTGCCCATTGTCCCCTACCCTTTTTGGCTTATATATTGACAAACTTAAAGAGTGGTTAAATCCAGAGGAGGGTGATGGTGCTCTTTTGGGTGATTTTGTGATAAAGATTCTTTTGTATGCAGATGACCTTATTCTGATTGCTAAATCTGCTCTTGGGTTGCAAGAACACTTAATTTCCCTTGAGCGCTTTTGTAGTACAGTGGGGATGCAAGTCAATACTAGCAAGATGGAAGTGGTAATTTTTTCTAGCAAAAGAAAACATAAGCAACATAAGTTCTACTTTGAAAGGAAACACTCTTGAAGAAGTGGCAGATTACAAATACCTCAGAATTGACTTCAACAAAAATCTAAGTTGGGAATGTTGCAGAAAGAAAAGAACTTTGGGAGGTTGGAAAACATTCTATGCTTTTCGAAATAGGTGCAAAGAAGCGGAGCTATGGGATTGGAAGACTATGCAAAATCTCTTTGGGCTTTTAGTGATATCGATGGTTCTATATGGTTGTGAAGTGTGGGCCAACAACACATCTGACTTACAGTGGAAGCAAATTGAGAAGATTCAAAAATGCTTGATCACAAACAAGTTTAAAATTAAAAGTTCAGTCCCTTATGATATCATGTTGAGTGAAATGGGGGCTACTCCTATTGAAGCAATTGCTATGGTGCGTCTCACAAGACATCTAAAAAAAATTGAGCAAATGGAAGACATTTGATGGCCTAAGGTCATCTTCAATGACATATTGTGCAAAAGAAATAAGACGTGGATGAGACAAAATATTAAATGGCTTAGTAAATGGGATATCCACTTGAATAGGTGCCCTACGAACAATAAAGAGGTTCCACAAGCGAACTTGGGATAAAGGGCTCGGGAGAAAGAAAGAGTATTATATTGAAGATTTTAACCCCACATACAATCATCATCAAAAAGCGTACATAGGGGCCAATATATCTTGGAGAGCCAAAATGATTATTGCCCAATTAAGAACTAATTCCCATCAACTCCGTTGCGAAATTGGGCGTTGGAAAAGACCAAAAGAAGCTTGGGAAGAAAGGGTGTGTGTGTTATACACCTCCGTAAAAGTGGAAACATAAAAACATTTCATTTGAGAGTGTGAAGCCTTCAAAGACAATAGGGACAACTATATAAGTATCTTGACAACTAGCTCTTGGAATAACTTATTCAACGAGGGGACAATGGAGAAATTGGGGGAGCTCATCATCAAGTTGAACAAGAAAATGGTTGAATTGCAGAAATTAGTGTGTGAGGAGGTTTGTCCCATAGGCTATTGTTAGCCTCGTGGACGTTAAAATAATTTTCTTTCTTTCTATAACCCTAAAGAAGCCTAGCCATCCCACTACTATGTAGTGTAGAAATAACTAAATGTGATGTGCAAGTTGTGGATCGAATACAAGATTGTTGGTGTTGCCAACGAAGATAGAGTGATAGCTTGTGTGAAGACAAGTCTATCCTCAACATTCACATAATGATGTGACATGTGCTTAGGTCATTACGAATAAAATATGTTCTATTGTTGATTTTTTGAGTTTCAATTTATATTTGGTAGATTATCATTATTGTGTTGTTTAATTGTTATATGTTTTTGTCTTTTTAGTAGGAATTAGGCAACCTAAATCAACACGAAATCACAACTTTTTGTTGTTTAAATTGCATTTCTGAAAACAAAAATGGATTCAATGTGCTTAAAAAACCTTGGAGCACTCGGATTATACGGATTTAACCACTCAAATTTGCAGATCCAACAATATCTCGCTAGATTTTAGACAAACATCCTGGGAAAATATGTCCGAAAAAGAACAAAAACGTAGCACATTTAGACTACGGATTATCATTACAACTGAGCAACATGACAATAAATTGAGGTTGCAATAAAGTGAAGAAGCGCAACTATGTCGACTCTACATGCCCAAATCGTTGAGTTAGATAGTGTTGTGATTTGAGATCTGAAGGAGCATGCAATAAAGCCAGTGGTTTGTTGATTTGTGACCGAAGGACCTCATGGAGATACAAGCCTTTATCATGATCTTTAAAGACGACCTTTTCATGCTCAAAGTATTGCCTATTTTTTTTGATGGTTATTGAAATCCACTGGCTGATTTGTTGAGTTTTGTGTTGAGTGAGGGTGAAAATTCTTTGATATGATGGTGGTGAAAATTTCTTCAAAGTGTCTTGAAGCAGTGGTATAAAGGTTTGAAAAGAGCCATTGGTGGTCATGATTAATGACTTCCACTTCCAGTCACAACCACATGTTGATGAGAAAATTGAGTTGTTTGTCTGAGCCACCCTTTGGAGACATTGTCCCCCAGGGAAGAAATATCCCATTCAGATCGAGTGAAAAAGGCTAAAAGTATAGAATTGCTCAAAGAAGATATATTGTAAAGGATTGTCAAAATATGTAAGAGAGAGTGCTACTACCAAGGCAACCAACAAAGAAGTTGACATCAAGGTGGAAGAAATTTGTTTGAGAGGGAGACTCTTCCAACAAGAAGCAACTACTACAGAAGGCACAACTTTTGTATAAGAGAAGTACTACATGTTTCCCAATGGTACACACAGTTTGGTTGCTGAAAGGCACCTCTATTGGTGGAGATTTCTAGCAGTGAAAGGATATGGGCGACATTGGTACATAGAAGAGGGAAACATATAAGTCTCTACATGGTGTTATTTTGGTGCGAAAAATAAAAAATGGTGTTATCTAGATGTTCTCAGAAATCCTTTTTTTTCACCAGAATCCGACGACATAAATCTGCTCGAAATCACTATTTTTTGTTGTTTAAAATCCATTTATGACTGTAGAAATGGATTTAGCATGATGAAAAACCTCTAGGGCACTCAGAGTATACATAAATAATTACTCAAATCTACAGATCTAACAATTTCTTGTTGGATTTTGGGTAAATGTCCTCGTGTTAGGATGGAGCTCTGCTTTCAAAGAGATGAGAAGACAAGTTGCTAGCAATCAAAGTGAGAAGAGATATATTGTTGCATTTAAGAAAGGCAGGTATATCTATTTTTTTTATTTGGTCAATGCATATGGGTGTGATTTGACAAGTATGGCTATTGACTGTTTTTCGTGCATGGCTTGGATAGTTATAAATAAATAAGAAGGTATTGGTCATTAGTGAAATGATGGAAAGATGATAATGTAATGGGTATGGATTTGATTTGTAAATTTGCAAGAGCCATAGTATTCTTATTGGGAACAAATTGATGTTGTAATATTGTTATTGCAAGGAGAGTAAAGAGTGCATTTTTGGTTGTAACCGACTTTCGTGAACTTATGTTATGGTCAAGGACAAAAGCATAGATATTGAGTTTAGCTAACTCAATATAGTTTTTTTGTTATACTTAGCTACTCTAACAAGAAACATCAAAAGTAGAATGGAGATTGACCATGGACACCAAAGATGAATGGTGAAAGATAAAGAAGGCAAAGTCTAGATGAAGAGGCAAAGAAAAAACAATGGTGATGAGATGAGAATGATCTTAGTGGGCATATGATTTAGGTATATAATTGGTAACAAGGATAAATGGTAACCTTGGTGTTGTTGTAAAACATTTGGAATGCTTGTTGTACAAAAATTGAAATGATGTAATGATGTATATGTGTTTTTTAGAAGAAAGGGGTGCATGATTGGTTATACATGACACCCTAGAGTATTTTGGTCCAAGTTGTAAAGCTTAGCCATAGGAAAGTTGATTTCCTTGGGTGTTTTGTAAGCCCTATTATTCATCTCTACATGCAATAGTGTGGTAGAACAAGTAATCATGTAGGGTTTATCTCTCTTATGCATATAGAGGATGTGTCATCAAGTCCTCGAATAAACCACTTGGATATATATGGGAGAAGTTGAATCTTCGATTAAATGGGGGAATGTGTGAAGCAACCTAAGAACGTGAGATGGTCGGGACCAAGTTATGATTAAGGAGGAGTCTAACATGTTGATGAACCATGTAGGTGAAAAGGATTCCTAGAGAACTAGCGAGTACAATAGATGGTACCCATGTATCTTGGTAGATGGATTTATTTTTATATGGACATCAATGATCAGTTTTTTGCAGGTACAAAAGGAAGGAGCAAGCAAGTTCGAGGATGGAGCCCATGGTGAATAAATCCCAAGTGAGTGTGTGCATTGTAAATCAATTTCCCCATCATGATGGTTATTGGTCATCCAAAACCACATGTTATGTTGAAAAGTTCGCGGTGCTCTAAAATTCACTTTGTAGTGAAAGGTTCATGGTAAGATGAAATTGCTTTTTATGATATATGGAATTTTTGGTCATCTAGAAACCACTTGAGAATTGTAATGCTTAAGGGTAAGACAAAACCCGTAATGGTGTTATGATTAGGGGTAATCCACAAAAACCCAAGAGAATTTATGATGAGGGGAAGCAAGTACAAATAAAGTAGCACACTCAAAACAACAAGATGACATGAAGATCATGAACAAAGAATAAATACCAATGATGATACATCCAAATGAATCCCATCCATATGAAGACAAAAATTGAAGATGAGGACATGGCTCAGATGAATACCAAGACAACCAAAACGAGCAAGTAAATTAATATTGGATAAGAATATAAACATTAAGGGGGAGTGTTAGATATATTGCTTATCTTGAATTAAGTGTTAGTTAAGAGTAGAGAATTATGTAGATTTTGTTTATGTAAAGACTTCACATTTGAGTAGAATGTCCTACAGATCATAGAGTTGTTATATGAGTCATTAAGTAGTTGAGATATTCTGTCAACCTCTCCCACTTTAGTAGGAAATTGGTTATATGTGTTCTTGTATAAATATTGTACTAGATTGATGAATAATACAAAAGTAAGTTTAGTTTCAGTCAAACTCTCTCTATCTCATTATTTTTAATAAAGATAGCCCCCACCTTAGTTTAATTATATCCAATTGGCATGCTTGTTTGTATGCTCACACTTGTGGATTTGCATCACCGCACATGCAACAATTCCCATGTATAAATCATTAACAAATTTGACAAAAGAAATACCCCCCACTCATGACTAGTTAGTTGAAAATCAACCAATTTGAATGATGCTAATGGTTCCTTCATAATGTTGAATCTGGGCGTGTTAAGTTGTAAGGAAAATTGCATCATCAACCTTAGTTATCTCATCATGGAAAATCAACTAAAATAGTCTTTCTCCCACACATTATCATACCAAGCTACGAGGTCACCCACAAAGTTATCCCAAGTGTATATTAGTCTTAGAGTTTTCCTCTTTGTTTTCCATCAACACCATTAGAATGGTTGTGTCTCCAAGTAAAGAGATGTTAGGGAAACTTTCTACCTTGGAAAAATTTGATGCAAGAAGTATTGCTCCATCTAGGTCATCCATGCCAGGCATCATTACCTTGAAATTTTTTTATGTCTACTTTTAGGAAGTGATAATATTTTGTACCAAAGAAGTATTGTGATGACCTACCAAAGGAGGACCCTAATAAATTTGTTTGTGGCCTTTGTTGGCTTGGTTAGAACTATGAAATGATATTCAATAGTGGAGGCATTGTCATATTCAAAGTACTAATGACATGTTACATATGGTCCTCGAACCCATTTATTTGTGCCTTGAGTTATTGAAGGATTTGTTCCTCTAAGGAATCGATCTATTTTCCACACTATGCAATGGCACTTGATATTATAGCAGCCTTCAATTCTTGGAAGGCCTCACCCCTAGATCAAATTGTTCCCTCTTTTCATGGTAGTGTCATCTTCTAAGTATGACCTAACCTAGAATCCAAGGTAGGTA
>ML791691.1:73176-114431 GCA_009831015.1 Picea engelmannii | reverse complement strand
GAGCAAGCACATTGATATCCGTTATCATTTTATTCGAGAATTGGTAAATGAAGATGTAATCACTGTAAAATTTTGTAAATCAGCAGATCAGCAAGCTGATATCTTCACAAAGCCTTTGGGCACAGAAACATTTGTATCACTCAAATCTAAGCTGAGTGTTGTTAGGTTAAATGATTGTCGTGCTCCAACTTAAGGGGGTGTGTTAGACGAATAAGTTGAGCGATTTGCTCCTAGATTTGCTTCGTTGTTTGATTTAGTTAACTGTTAGTTGTTTGCTTCCTTGTTTTTATCGCTGAGTTGAGTGAGACGCTTCGTTGTTTACGAAGCTTTCCTTTTGCATGTAATTCCTTTTAAATACCAATTCAATAATGAGATTTGTGCGTGTGTTTTGTGCGTTATGTCCTGGCAATTCGTTTTCTGTTATTGCTATTCTGTTCTGCGGTTTTGTCAAATCGTTTTCTGTTTTCTCTGTTCTGCAATCCGTTTTTTTATCTTCCGCAGATCTGTTTTCATGGTATCAGAGCAGGCTGCAGATCCAGCCTCTGTCCAGCTTGCCGAATTGCAAAACGTTTTTCAGCAAGCTCTGTAAGAATTGCAAACTGTTTTTTTTCTGTGCAATTTGTTTTTTTAGCCGCCGGTATATAATTTTTTGAGCAGAAAATGGCCAGCATGAGCACCCAGGCTCTCATGCAAGCACCTGTTTTGAACGGGTCGAATCATATCACTTGGGTAGCCAAGATGAAAGTTTTTCTGAGCTGTCATGAATGCAATTCGGTTCTGTCATGTTAAACTCGTTTTCTTGTTTCTGCGTCCTGTTAAATTCGTTTCCTGTTATTGCAGATTCGTTCTTCATTCTTTCTCTGTCCTGCAATTCGTTTTTTCTGTGGCTGCAGATTTGTTTTTCATGGTATCAGAGAAGGCTGCAGATCCAGCCTCTGTCCAGCTTGCCGAATTGCAAAACGTTTTTCAGCAAGCTCTGTAAGAATTGCAAACTGTTTTTTTTCTGTGCAATTTGTTTTTTTAGCCGCCGGTATATAATTTTGAACCTTTTCAACAAATCTGAAGCATACTTTGACTGACTGATAAACATGCCTGATTCTAACTGGCTTACTTCAATACCAAGGAAATACTTCATTAAACCGAGATCAGTCATCTCAAATTCTTTTTCCTCACGCTGAAACCTGAGAGCAAAGCATTCATCTTGTAGTTTTTGGAGCACTTGATGTTGTTGAACACAAATTTCTAAAACGACGAGCAACTAGGTGAATCGACTACAAAACTGAATTTGCAAATTTTGAGTGAGGTTGTAGAGATCCTCAACCTCTTTGTCCCTCAACACACAAATCCCACTCGCAAACATTATTGCAGGTGTGATCTGGACAATTCATGGCAGATGAAATCCCACACACATCCGGAGCTAAGCGCGATAGAAGTATAAACATTACAGTTGAACACTTGAGAGTTATGAGTTGATGGGAGGCTAAGTATCTACGTGTGGTCGACGGAGGTACTAGCGGCCACGTGGAGGGAGCAAGTCGAGATAAATACTAGCGGCCACGTGGAGGGAGCAAGTCGAGATAAATATTAAAAGGGGGAGGGACATCATGGAATGGGTTTGAAGCAAGGGCATCCATTGATAGAAATGACCCCCATTTTTCCTCTTGTGATATTGGCTTGCTTATCGACCAAAGAGTTGTTGTGCTGAAAGATGTGAAGAAATTCAGCTTGAGGAAAACCCTCTAACTCTTTATTCTATGAAATATGGAACGGAGTTCCACGTCCCTAGGGAACGAAGCCTATCTGAAGGTGCTTGATGGTGTTTTTTAATCTTCAAAGATGATAATATTGTGGATGTTCTGGGCTCCAGCCAGATAGAGATATTGAAGTAAGGCATATGCTTTCACTTGATTGTTGTTGGCCTAGCCTATACTTCAAGAATAAGTGAGTTCTATTGTTCCTCTAGGACCAAAGAGAACCCCACTCACTCCTTCCACCATGTGGAAATTTCAGATATTAATGCTAAGAATATTTATATATATTGTGCCTATTAATTCTACATTTTATTAAAAAAAAAAACTAGATAAGAATTGTCCCTACAAAATCTTAGAGCAATATATTTACAATTGCAAAATGAAGGTAGTATCCTCATGTTATGAGACTTTAATGCTAGAATTTCCACTAATCAAGTTATTCTTTTAAGAAATGATTCCAACCCTAATCCTCTATGGCTAGATGAGGACCTTCTCTTAGCTAACATATACAAAAGAAACTTTGAAGACCTGACCAAGAATTTGTTTGGTACCGAGCTAATAAAACTTTGCAATTCTCGCCAAAAGAGGTTGAATCCAATGGTGGAAAGCGATGATTTTTTCACCGTTGGTCAAGGTTCAATTCCTGTGAGCGCCTAACTTGAAGCCATGAGGTAGTCGTCGAACGTGTGGTTGCACCTAGAGATATTATATCAAATGATATCGTGACCCGTGCACACATAAGTGGATCAAAGCCCACCCCCATGTCCTTCAAATCATAGCCCAAAGGGGTTGGATCCAATGGTGGAAAGCGTTGAGTTTTTCACCATTAGGCAAGGTTCAATTCTCGTGAGGGCCTAACCTGAAGCCATGGGGGCACCTTGAGGTAGTGATTGAACATGTGGTTGCAAAAAGAGATATTATATCAAATGATATATTGACCCATGCACACATAAGTGGATCAAATCCCACCCCCACGTCCTTCAACTCATAGCCCAAAGGGATTGGATCCAATGGTGGAAAGCGAAGAGTTTTTCACCATTGGGCAAGGTTCAATTCCCATGAGGGCCTAACTTGGAGCCATGGAGACACCTTGAGGTAGTGGTCGAGCGTGTGGTATCGTGACCCGTGCACACATAAGTGGATCAAAGCCCACCCCCATGTCCTCCAAATTTTTTAAGTCCCCTAGGTGTAGGACAGTCAGTGACGAAGTGTCTTGTTAAGGCACTCTGTGATGTTAAGTTACCAGTTCGAAACCTGCGGGGACAAAAAATCAATCCATGTTAAGGGTTGGTGTGGCTCAGTCCAGGTGCGATCCCCAGGTGATTTTGATGGCTTAGATGCCCCTGAGTCACGGTTTCTCAAGCCACAGGCTAGTCCCGCAGGTCACGAACAAATGAAAAAAAAAAAAAACTCAACAATTCTCAAGACCTAATAATTTGCAATGGTTTAATGAAGTGCCCTAAATCTAACTGAATGGCTAGTATCCATGGGCTTGACAGCAATGTCCTAGATTATGTGATATCAAATATCGTTGTATACAACCAAATAATATTTTTTTACCTTTTAAACAACCATGAGCCTAACTTTGATCATAGACCTTTAACCCCAACTCTAAACTTTGTCATGCACATAAGTCCCATTGAAAAGAACTCTGATAATCAAACGCACTTGATTTTTGAAAAAAATAAAGCTAATCTTTTCTTAAAGTAATTAAATAGTGAATTAAATCTCCTGTCATATAAGAACAATATTGAAGATTGACGGGTGCCTAAATTGGCATACTTTCAACACCCGTCTAGTACCTTTTTCCTTACCATTTTCCACTACCATTTCCTTTTTGACACCTTCCTTATCCAGTTTTGTCGCACTTTTCATTAAGGTGTGAATCTTTCCCCATATGTCATTTTTATGTTATTCTTACATATTTCTTAAGGAACTTTTTATGTTCATGCACTAACATTGCTATATAGAGAAATTACAATGATTGTCTTACAATCGCTGCAACTCCTTACAGTGGCTACAATTCCTCTTTGTTTTTGCGACTCCAAACACAATACAACTGTTGCAACTCTAGTTTCACTCTTTGTTGCTGCAACTCCAAATATGACATCATTGTTGCAATTCCAAGGATGACACCATTGTTGCAATTCTGAGTACGACGTTGTTTTTGCAACTCTGTTTACAAAGGCCGCTGGCACAACATTAAACAATACAACTGATAGTTAGGGATTGTGCTTCACATAGGAAAGCAACAGGAGGCAAGTGGACAACTAAAAGAGAAATCGGTTTTCCTACCAACTATCACTCAACTAATTTGAGTCAGCACATGCCCGATCTTTACTAAAATTCGACGATATCAATGTAAACAGATGAACAGTCGATTCTCATGGTTGTCCATCCATCTCTTTCTGTTATTTAGACATTAGTTGTATTGTATAAGAACCCTAGTTTTCCTAGAGTTGAGGGGGAGAATTATTCTAACAATAACATTATGTTGTTATTGTAATTTTCATACTTCTGTAATATAATTCTATTTCTTCTTCATGTTCATGTAATTCTATAGTTGTTTTTCTTTCTTAATTTGTTGCAATTCCATATTCGTAGAAAATTTCACTGCAATTCAGGTGTGGTTAATGTTCAACATTAAACAATACAACTGATAGTTAGGGATTGTGCCTCACATAGGAAAGCAACAGGAGGCAAGTGGACAACTAAAAGAGAAATCGGTTTTCCTACCAACTATCACTCAACTAATTTGAGTCAGCACATGCCCGATCTTTACTAAAATTCGACGATATCAATGTAAACAGATGAACAGTCGATTCTCATGGTTGTCCATCCATCTCTTTCTGTTATTTTAGACATTAGTTGTATTGTATAAGAACCCTAGTTTTCCTAGAGTTGAGGGGGAGAATTATTCTAACGATAACATTCTGTTGTTATTGTAATTTTCATACTTCTGTAATATAATTCTATTTCTTCTTCATGTTCATGTAATTCTATAGTTGTTTTTCTTTCTTAATTTGTTGCAATTCCATATTCGTAGAAAATTTCACTACAATTCAGGTGTGGTTAATGTTCAATTTCCTGATAACGTGAGTTTTGTAATTTTAAGTTGCAATTCGGTTTTGATTCGATTTATGTAAGTTTGTAATTATGGAACGCTACCGCAACCCCTGTTGTTTCCATTCACATTGTTGTAGCCTTCGTGTTGTAGCTCTTGTTGTTGCAACTCACATTGATGTAGATATTTTGTTGTTGCAACTCACGTCGTTGTAACTTTTGTGTTGCAACTCTGCTTGCAACTTTACCTCATTTTGTTTTCTCTTAGATTTGTGAAAAATTCATTCCTTAATAGCTTTGGATTGATATATTGGTTTTATAAATTATCATTGGAAGTACAAGCATGTAATTTTTATAGCAAGATTATCATTTTACTTGAGCAAGTCAACATTAAACATTAGCGTAGTTTTCCTTTATGCAATACTGATTTACTTTCTGCAAGTGTGATTTCCTTTCCGCAAGTGTGATTTATTTTATGCAAGCGAGGCATTTATTTTTCCGCAATTCAATAAATAGTGTAACCTGGTGACTTAATCAAACATATTGAAATCTCAACTCGTGACATTAAAAGTACTGCAACTTCTTAGCCATTACAAAACTACCCTTGCATATACGGTGCACGATAGTTCATAAGTAAGATACGACCCCATATTGATAATTAAATGTACAACTCTTTAGTTCCTCACTAAGTTAATTAAAAAGTAATTGAAAAATCCATAATTTTTGGCGTCGTTGTCGGGGAACTGTCAAAAGAAATAGTTGTTGTTTAGTCGTGTGGATTTTCATTTTAGTAGATTGAATGCTATGATTTCTTTTTAGCAATTTGTAGAATGTTTTTTTAATATTTTCTACGAACGGAGTTAGATATCAGTAAGGTAGATTCATTAGTTCATCCAATAACCCACGAAAAACTAACAATCACAAGTGGGTTTAAGGAGCTCAATCAACCAAATTACTTATCACCTACAAGAAGTTTTCTTGCCAAGAAGAAGCTCGAAGCCTCTCCTTAGGAATCAGAGACTGTACATGGGTATTTGCACACAGAGGTGATGCGTTCAAAAGAACAAATCAATGAACAATATCACTCCAGAGAGTTCCTTTTTTCGGAGGCACCTTTAGAAACAAAGGACAACCCTTGGAAATAAATGACACATGAAGTTGTTATGGAGGAACCATTTACTTTTGGATTTCAAATCAAATAAAAATATGAGGAGACCAAGATGAATAACATCCCTCATTCATCCTTGCCAAAATTTCATGGACTATCTAAGGAATATTTCGATGCCTTCCTTGTAACGTACCAAGCCACCCATGTTGTGCCACGTCACGCAAAACTCTCTCATTATCAACTCTGATACCATATTTGTAACATACCTAGCCTCCAACTAAGCAACATTATGTGCGGAATACACATGAACATGAAACTTCTGCTAAACTAAAGTAATTCCTTTATTGTTAGCTGATTTCATGTATCTTACAACTACAATTTATAACAAATTTAGATACAGTATGTAACCATAAAACAGATGCATCTAAAGCATGTTAATAATCAACATGAAATACAGCTAAAGCGTTCCTTACAACATCATATAAGTCATTATCGTTCACGCAGAGTTCATGTACAACAATAACACAAGTAAATAATTCAGTACGAGATACAACACTTATCTTTAAACAAGAATCGTGAAACTAGTTTCTTGGGACACACATTCCACCCAACCATAGACTGATTGTTCCAAATCTCAACAGCTAGTCACCCCCAAGCTGAGGCTAGTAATCCACAAAAGAGGGTGGTCTCTCATATTCCACTTGCAACTCATAAAGCTCATAACCCAATTGATATTCTCCTACAACTATCCCTATCTTTCCACCATCTCTCTTCCTCTTAATCTACGCAACCCAAGGAATGCACCATTCATTTATCAGGGATCACCCAAGGGATGTATCATCCGTTTATCAAGGTAACCTAAGGGATGTACCATATGTTTATCAGGGTTAAGCCAAGGGATGTACCATCCGTTTATCAGGGATATACCAAGGAATGTGTCATTCATTTATCAGGGTCTCTCTGGCACAGGTAACTAGGAATCTCTCAACTGGGAACTCAAGGGAACTTGTTTCTAGGAGAACTATCAACAAACCAACAACAAACACTTTTTGTTTTAGTGCAACTCACGCAGGAGTTCACTCTTCTGGCCTGACAACCGGGCTCTTCATTTCTCTAGATCCAATTCGCTCCAGTTATGCTCCAAAATTCACCCTCCATGGCCGCACCATCTTCGATCTCTCTTTCTTTTCCTCTCCAACTGATGTCTCAAACCATATGAATTCCTCTCTTGTGGCTTGCCTTTATTGACTCACACTCTTCCCCAAGATGATTTTACTCACCCCCCATGTGCTCGATAGCTTTGGGACGTGACCAATCACACCCACCCTCTTACATGCATTCAATGATTGGATTTGGAAACACTCATTC
This sequence comes from Picea engelmannii, assembly GCA_009831015.1. Lineage (NCBI taxonomy): Eukaryota > Viridiplantae > Streptophyta > Pinopsida > Pinales > Pinaceae > Picea > Picea engelmannii. The sequence continues at coordinate 107,141 of ML791691.1, read as the reverse complement.
AGAACGATGTGACCACTCGCATCCACCCTATTACATGTATTCAATGATTGGATTTGGAAACACTCAATCAAACATCAAAAGGTTCACATACAATTGACAAGTTTAGGAAAATGGGTTAAATTGATATGCATGGGTAATTCCCCCTTTGACCCCTCTTGGCCAATATCTTAGACACTTCCCTCCTCTTGTGGATTAATTTAGCCCCCATCTCTTGTCAATGTCCCCTTAGAAGTTGGAATCACATTTTTATTATTAAAACATTGAAATACCATTGAAATACAATTCACATATTACATCACTTGGTCGTAGCCACATAGTGTATCCTCATAGGAATTAATTAAACTGGGGATTATAATGGGTATGTTGCATTCCCCCTCCCCTACAATTGTGAGTTGTACTTGGTGCACTCTATGCCGACATACATGTATATATGCAATTTACATCACAACACTTAGAAACAAAATTCTGCAATTTAACAACTCTAGCAACAACTCCAACCATCATTCTCTTATCCCTCTCAACTCGTTGACCCAAGGAATTCACCATTTGTTTACCAAGGTTGACCCAAGGGATGCACCATCAGTTTATCAAGGCTAACCCAAGGAATGATCCATTCATTTATCAAGGTCCCCCAATGCAGTTGGATAGGACTCTGAGATGTGGTTCCATAACATTAGCTACTCAAAATGGAGTCTTACATTATGTTTTCTTCAAAATTGTAAAAAATTTGCAGGTACTCTTCCTATATGTTTTCTTCATGCTCCTATGTAGCATATTCAGGACCATAGCAAGTCCATTGAACATTTACCAACCCTATGGATTTGTTCCTGAGCACCTTGACTTTCTGGTCCAGGATGCGTACTGGTTCCACCTAGAAAACCCCTTCGTGCTCCACCTGGATCACATTCCAATCAATTATGTGGTTAGGATTAGGTACACACTTCTTTAATAAGGATACATGAAATACATTATGCACTCTTATGAATGCAGGAAACACTAACATATATGCATGTGGTCCTATCTTTTCTAATATTTCAAAAGGTCCATAATATCTTGCTACCAACTTCGGGCAACTTCCTAATCTTATCGAACTTCTATTTTCCTTTACTTTTAAGAACACATGTTCTCCAACTTTAAAATCTATGAAAACTTTGTTTTTGTCTGCATAAATTTTCTGCCTATCTTCGACAGCCTTTAAATTATTCTTTGATACCACTTTGATGGTTGATCCATCACATACATTCTAAGCATGTCCTCAATTATCATGTTAGTCCTTTCAATTTTCCTATCTGAATCTAGATGATACGTTGTACTAAGATTCAAATTTGTTCCAAAGCCTTTGAACAAACCTTTCCAAAAATTTGAAGTAAACTTTGGATCTCTATCCGAAACTATTGTCTTAGGTACTCCATGTAACCTAACAACTTCCTTCATATATATTTTTGGCGATATTTGTTGCCTTCTGTGTAGTATTTACTGGAATAAAATGTGTTTCTTTAGTCAATTTATCCACCACCACCATGATGGAATCATGCTGCTTCACTATTTTGGACAGCTTAGTAATAAAATCAACTATGATTACTTCACATTTTCATTCCAGAATGGGAAATGGTTGTAGAAAACTTGTTGGGTGTCTGTGTTTTCTTCACTCTTTGGCATTCTAGACATCTAGCTATGTAATTAGCCACTTATTTCTTCATTCCCGGCCAAAAGTATTGGTTTCTTACTGCTATAATTGTATTTTGATATATTGGGTGTACGGAATATGGCACATTGTGCATCTCCTTCAAAACTACATTTTTCAACTCATTGGAATTCGACACATATAATTTTCCCTTGTACATGAGGATTTCATCCTCTTTCAGCTCATAGGAATTTAACTTCTGCTGAAATTTACCTTGTTGTAATGCTTCTCTTATTTTCACATATTGTTGATCTGAATTTGTTGTTGCAATAATTTTGTCTTTCAAATCTATCATGTACATGCTGATGGATTCCACATGCACTTCATGATCTCTCATGTTGAGTGTCGTAGCCACTTGATTTTCCTTGCTCTTTATATGCTTAATTTCGAAGTCATATTCACTCAGAAATTCCAGCCATCTAGTCTGTCTGGAATTTAGTGTTGGTTGTCCAAACAAATGTTTCAGGCCATAGTGGTCTATTCTTAGCTCAAATTTATTACCCATAAGGTAATTCCTTCACATTTTTAATGCATGTACTATAGCTTCCAACTCCAAGTCATGTGTAGAATAATTTCTCTCATGCTCTTTTAATTTTTTGGATTCATTGCATACCACATTATCCCTTTAACTGAGGACTCCATCGAACCCTTCATTACATGCATCGATGCACACAATAAAATCTTCATTTGGATTTAAAATATTGAGTATTGGTGTACTTGTCAATATTTCCTTTAGCTTTCGAAAACTCTCTTCACACTTGGAAGTCCATTCAAATTTCACTCTCTTTTTTTGCAAAGAAGTGATTGGACTTGCAATTCTTGAGAACTCTTTTATGAATCTTTGGTAATAACCGAAAAGAACCATGAATGATCTCATCTTTGTCACATTCTTTGGTATTGACCATCCTCTAATGGCCTCTATATTCTCAGGATCAACTTATATCCCTGCTGCTGAAATTATGTGCCCCAAGTAGTGAATCTTCTTTTGGTAAAAGATGCACTTACTTAGCTTAGCATACAATTTACGCTCTCTTAAAACTTGCAACACAATTCTTAAATGTTTCTCATGTTCTTCTTTTGATTTAGAATAGACGATGATATCATCTAAAAACACAATCACAAATTTTTCCAGGTACTCCTGGCAGACTCCATTCATTAAGCACATAAAAACCGTTGGGGCATTTGATAGCCCAAATGGCACTACCATGAATTCATATTTCTCATATCTTGTTCTGAATTTTGTCTTTTTGATGTCTTCTTCCTTTATCCTTACTTGATGATAGCCATATATCAAGTCAATCGTTAAAAATATTCTTTCACCTTTTAGTTAGTCAAACAAATCGTCAATTCTTGGCAAATGATACTTATTCTTTATGGTAATCTTATTAAGTTGCCTGAAATCAATACAGAACCTCAAGGTTCCATCCTTATTTTTCACAAAAAGAACCGGGGCTCCCCAAGGTGACACACTTGGGTGTATGTACCCTTTCTTCAATAGTTCCTCAAGCTGCATCTGCAACTCTTTTAGTTCTGGTGTACCCATTCCATAAGGTGTCTTAGACACTGGGGCAACTCCTGACACCAAATCAATAGAGAAATCAATGTCTCGTTTTGGTGGTACTCCCAGAATTTCTCTAAAAACATCTTCAAAATCCCTCAAAACTGAATGGTATTCAATAATCACCACTTTGTCTTTGGTCGCCTCCTCCATATGGGTTGCAAACATATGACATCATTTCCTAAAGCTCTTCTTCAATTACATAGTAGAAATATCTCTAATAGCTACATCTCTTGGAATGCCTTGTTTCCCTTACTCATCAAGACATGTGATTGTCTTGTTGTAACAGTCTAGGACAACATGATGTTTCTCCAACCAATCCATACCAATTAGACAATCGTATGAACCCAATGGTATGATGTTTACATCCACCTTTGTATTGAGTCCATTCATGTCTATCCGGCAATCTTTAACCAACTCATTGATTTTCCTCTTAGCACCTGTGGCTAACTGAACTAACCAATATTTCTTACGTTTAATTCTTTGCAAGTGAAATATTTCAATGATGTTAGTATTTATGTAACTATGGTTAGCTCCCACATCAATTAAAATTTCTATGGGCTCATTATTGATCTTACCTTCTACTTCAATCATGGGAGACTGATACTTTTCATGCTAGTTATCCAAGGCTACATAAATCCTTGGCATGCTTCCTCCCATGTCTTCCACTTTTTCATCCTCTTAAATGGTGTGGACAGTCCCCATTCTTTCTCCTTTGTGAGGGAAATCCTTATGTAGATGATTTCCCCCACATCCCCAACATTGCATCGGTTGCTGCCTTGGCATTTTTCCAAATGAATCTGCAATATTGTGTTCATTTTGTGCGACTTGACCCTGTTGATTCACTTGGAAATTATTCCTGAAAAAGGGTGCCTTAAAACCCTTCTTCCTTTGATCATTCTTATCCTTCATCTTGTCATTCCAATATTTTTTGAAAACTGGTCTTCCTTTGCTCTGTTCATGTAGATGGCTTGCTCTTGTTATGATTTCTTCCAGGATTTTGGGGTTATCATATTAAATCTTATAACTATAGAAAGAAGGTAACCCACTTAGAAACCTTTGGATTTTGAATTTCTCATCCTTGATGAAGTCAACATACTTCAACAATTCAAAGGACCGCTTCTCATATTCCTCCATTGTCACGGTTCCCAACTTGAGTTCAAAGAACTATTTCATATTTCTTTCATAGTAATGCTCAGGCAAATATTTCTCTTGGAAATATCCCTTAAATTGCCTCCACGAGATTATTTTCTCATCAAAGTTCTTTGCTTGCTTAAGTTGATCCCACCACATGGCTTCCTTCCCTTGCAATTGGTAGGTGGAAATTCTAGCTTCTACCTAGGAGGGGTAATGATGCAGCTGGAAATATTTCTTCATTTCCAATAGCTAGGCCTCTGCCTCTTCTCCTTTCATGTGCTCACCATTGAAATTTGGTGGCTTAATCTTCCCGAGTTCCCCATGCAAGATGTCTGCCTTAGGTCTTCTCCTTTGCCTCTGAACATGAGACACGCTTGGGTTGCTCCCTGGACCTAAAATTTGCATGATTTCTTATGGTGGAATGTCTTGGATAATGATGGCATATACTCATGTTTCTTGACTACCTTTCACTCCCATGATCATCTCTTTTGCTATGGGATCTTGATGTTGATACTTGTCTAGCACTAGTTGCTTGCTTGGTGCCAGAGTCCTTGTTAACTTGCTTCTATAGCATATTTAGGCTTTGAAGTATCTCTTCTTGAGCCTTCATGATCCTCTCATTATAATCCCTATAACTTTGCACTTATTTTTCCAGGCTTCTCATAGTTAAAGTTCCCCTCATGTCTCTTCTCCCATTAGACTCAGTCTCAGCATTACCCATGTTGGCATTCAGACCTCCAATTTATTCTTCATGGTTGTAAAACCCTTGAGCATCCTCCATGTCTCTAGTTCTCATGTAGGAACTAAAATCTTCTTTTTTGTATCTCTAATTATGCAAGAATGTGCATGTAATAATTGTTTGTTAGAATTAAGCATATTGCAAAATATTTATCAATTAGATTACAGGTAATTCTTCATTTTAAATTATGAAAAAAATTAATGCACTACTCTCAAGTAGGATTCTTTAAATGCACTCATTTTCGAAACAACTCTCCAACGACTGTCTGCATGCCTCAAACCAAGTTTTGAGCGAATAGTTACAACAATTAGAAGTTGCGATTTCCACTCTTTTGCTGCTACAAAATTTACTTTTATCACTTTTGAAGAAAATTTAGTGCCCAGATCAAAATTTTAGGTCGACGGATATCTTGTTCTTATCAAGATCTTTCCAACGACTATTTGCTTTCCCAAATCTAAGCAACGAACTGAAAGTTATGGTGGCAAAACAGTGAAGGAATATTCATTGGCATGTGCAACATAGTAGCAACACTTAGCAATCATCTGATCATTTCTTGATTAGATATTCGCCATTGATATGTATTAATGGATTCATTATGGATCTAATTCATCTCTCTTCTTCATACCTTCCATGAATCCGCTACCAATACTTAGCTTCTTTTTCCTTCACAGACTCGCGGACTCATAAACTTGTAATTTCCTTTCATAATTCCGTCCGAGAGGTCCCAACACTTAGCCATTTTTCCATCTTTGTGGACTCGCAAACTCGTAATATTGTAACCTTCATTTCATAACTCCTGCTGAGAATTCTCAACACTTAACCATTTTAAAACTTCTTACCGTGGACTCGTGGATTGATACTTCGACAAATTTCCAAGATCTTAACGCGGTTTCGTGGGAGTGACACTTGGTATGCCACATGGCTCCACATCACCTACCAACCGTCATCCCGTCCAACATGTACCTGCCATCATGTTAGCACATGTCTTTCTTCTACCATGTTATCTGACATGTGGCCTTCACATCATGCCGACGTCATCGTACGGAAAAATACCCAAATTTTTTTGATTGCTTATGTTCAAATTTTTTTCTAGAGAGGCCCAATTCTTCACTTTACCCATGAAATTTCTCTCAATTTCACTACCGTAACTTAAATAAAAAAGTTGCAGGCATACTCCAGAAATTAATCCTCTGCGAGTTTCCGCTTCAGGGTTCAGCTAACTCGGCCTATCTAGGCTCAACATTGAAAACTAGGCTCTGATACCAATTCCTAACGTACCCAACCAGCCAAGTTGGGCCACGTCACACAAAACTCTCTCATTATCAACTCTGATACCATATTTGTAACGTACCTAGCCTCCAACTAAGAAACATTATGTGCGGAATACACATGAAAACAAAACTTCTTCTAAACTAAAGTAATTGCTTTACGGTTAGCCGATTTCATGTAACTTACAACTACAATTTATAACAGATTTAGCTACAGTTTGTAACCATAAAACATATGCATCTAAAGCATGCTAATAATCAACATGAAATACAACTAAAGTTTTCCTTACAATAGCATATAATTCATTATCATTCACGTAGAGTTCATGTACAACAATAACACATGTAAATAACTCAGTACAAGATAAAACACTTATCTTTAAACAAGAATCATGCAACCAACTGCTTAGAACAGACGTTCTACCTAACCATAGACTGACTGTTCCAAATCTCAACAGTCAGTCACCCCCGAGATGAGGCTAGTAATCAACAAAAGAGGGTGGTCTCTCACAGTCCACTCGCAACTCATAAATCTCATAACCCAATTGATATCCTCCTACAACTATCCCAATCTTTCCACCAACTCTCTTCCTCTTGACCTACCCAACCCAAGGAATGCACCATTCGTTTATCAGGGATCACCCAAGGGATGTATCATCTGTTTAACAGGGTAACCCAAGGGATGTACCATATGTTTATTAGGGTTAACCCAAGGGATGTACCATCTGTTTATCATGGATATCCCAAGGAATGTGTCATTCATTTATCAGGGTCTCTCTGGCATAGGTAACTAGGAATCTCTCAGCTGGGAACTCAAGGGAACTTGCTTCTAGGAAAACTATTAGCAAACCAACAAAAAACACTTGTTTTTTTAGTGCAACTCATGCAGGAGTTCAATCTTCTGGCCTGACAACCGGGCTCTTCATTTATCCAGCTCCAACTCGCTCCAGTTACACTCTTGTTATGCTCTAGAATTCGCTCTCCATGGCCGCACCAGCTCCAAGCTCTCTTTATTTCCCTCTCTAATTGTTGTCCCAATCCATATGAATTCCTCTCTTGTGGCTTGCCTTTCTTGACTCACACTCTTCCCCAAGATGATTGTACTCACCCCCCATGTGCCCAATAAATCTAGGACATGACCACTCACACCCACCCTCTTACATGCATTCAATGATTGGCTTTCGAAACACTCAATTAGAAGGATATGACCACTCGCACCCACCCTCTTACATGTATTCAATGATTGTCTTTGGGAACACTCAATCAAACATCGAAAAGTTCATATACAATTGGCAAGTTTAGGAAAATGGGTTAAATTGATATACATGGGTAATTCCCCCTTTGACCCCTCTTGGCCATTATCCTAGACACTTAACCCCTCTTGTGGATTAATTCAGCCCCCATCTCTTGTCCATGTCCCCTTAGCAACTGGAATCACATTTTTATTATTAAAATATTGAATTACCATTGAAATAGAATTCACACATTACATCGCTTGGTCGTAGCCACATATTGTATCCACATAAGCATTAATTAAATGAAGGATTATAATGGAGATGTTACATTCCTCTTCGAGTTATACATCCTTTGCAGAAGCTACGACTATGTGACAAACGCCCAGAAACAGTAACTCTTTCCCTCCACGCTAAACAGAACTGCACTACGGTGGTTCATGGGCCTTGGTAAATATAGCATCCCCACTTGAGAGAAAATGACGAAGAAGTTTCTGGAAAAATACAAAGATAAAGAAAGAAGAGAGGAAGTCTTTAGAATGAAGCAACATGAAGACGAGAGCCTTGGATATTATGTTGAATGGCTCAACTAACTTGTAGAGGGAAAGGAAAGAATATTTGGCTCCTGAGGCACGACATGTCAAGTAAAAGGAAATCCACAAAAACTAGAAACGACATGGCTTGATCCATATGTGGTCGAATACATTCAAACTTCAGGAGCAGTGCAACTAAGAACACTTTAAGGGAAACTCTTTAATAAATTAGTCAATGGGGCCCAAGTAAAGAAATATCATACATAACAAACCACAACCCTATTGGTGTTGTTTCGGCAGAAGGGGGGGACACCAATAGGATTTCAAAAATAACCCTAGAATAATATCATTCAAAGAAAATGCAGTTCAAACCATCATTAATACAAGCATAGAGTTAAATGGACAAACCATCAGGAGATCAGAAGCATACATAAACAGATATTTCGACCGCCTGTAGAAACAGAAAGGTCTATTCACATGAACCAATAATCAATGTTGAAATCATTACTAAGAAACAATTGGTTATTAAAAAACGCACAATATTTCGCGTGATGTACAGATGGTTGGTTAGGACAAACAATATCTTTCATCAAGACAATAAAGATTATGTAAGCGTACAAAGAAGTTGAGCCCAAAACATCGGTATTCTCCCCAGTAACAAAAGACAGAAAACATCATTAATCGCACACTTCTATGAAAAACTGAGATCTTTGAAGACTAAGTTACGTCTGAAACGTTCGGCTATCCTATCAGTTTCCCTCAAGATCTTGAAACCAACCCCTATATATTAGAGCTAAAGGAACAAAGAGAAACCATTCTGCAAGCAGTTAAGTTTTACAACATAGACCATGTTGGTGATGAACGTAGCAGATGACGACCCACCTAATCTAGATCCTTAGAATGTAGAAGTTAGCTAGCCACCTTGGATACAGACATCAGAAGAAGAGAATTTCCATCGCGCGAAGGAAGGAATGTCCCTCTGTGACCTCACTTTCTCAGTTCCCAGTACAGTGGGGCATTCGAGAATCATCCCTAAGACGGGTTAGGGAAGTCATGTCCAATTTAGGTTACTTGAACAATGCACTGAAAGAAACTGCCAAAAGATTGTTTCTTGTAACACATTTTTGTAGGAAGAAAAGTTGATTGTGGACACAAAATCAGGGATACTACCAAAACTAAAAAAAAGTTGGAAAGTTGCACTGAAAGAACGATCTACCTGCACATAGAAACACCTTTGATTCAACAAAGCAAAGAAACTTCATTATTTTATGTTCTCTCTTTCTTATTCTCATTTTGTAATAGCCTCAGAAGAAGGACTTTAGTAGAATTTCTTTGTAAATTGTGTCATACTTACCTACTTGCTTGGGATGAGCAAGGAATTGAGGGGAGGGGGGGAGATGTTATAGGGGCTAATCAGCTCTGTCGACTAGACCCTCTAGTCGAGTCAATTAAGAAAGTCGGTCAAATAGGTAGTTAGAGTCGACTAACGCGTCATTTAATGTAACCGACTAGTAACTATACATCATATATATACATCATTATGTAATGGAAAGACAGAGGTCGTTTTGGCCATATCTAATAAAATTCTTTGATGGTTCTCCCGCTATTATGTATGTCTATATGTATTCTTGTGTGCCTCTATATATGATTTTATAACGTGTATTGTTATATGTAAGGGTCTACTGGAAACTTCTCGTACTTTCTCCCTGACTACAATAGGGAATTACTCCAGTCTCATCGTTGGAATTAATATTAAGTGCCCCGACCTCATCGCTAGACTTAATGTTAAGTGCTTCGATATGTGTGTTGTACTTAGTGTTAAGTGGTCCAAGTGTATCGATGGACTTGCTATCAACTATGTCGATCAAAGCACTCACAATCAACTATGTCGATTAAATGGGTGAGCAATCCATGTGGATTCCTAGAGAGTATGAGGATGGATATCTAGAATTGAAGTGGCATCGTTAACCATGCAAAGGTCATATGTTCTTTTAAAATCGAGACTCGTGCCTTCTCATAAATCGTGACTCAAACCGTCTCTCCCATTCTATAAGGAAAGATTGTATCTGGAGGGCTTCCTTTCGTTGCCTCGGATGAGATTTGGAGGACTTTCCCTCATTGCCACCGATTTCTCATCGGAGGAGTTCCTCTCCTTGCCTCCGATGAGATTCGGCAATGTTCATTTCATGTCTTCTGAAGATGATCGACGTAGTTTCTTTCATGTCCTCCAAAGACATTCGGATCATTTCATCGAAGCACTTCCTTTCATTGCTTCCGATGGGCTTTGGCGAAGTTTTTCTCATCTTTGTCGATGGATTCGGAGCTCTTCCTTTTACGAAGTTTTTCTCATTCCCTCCAATGGATATTTGGAGCGAGCCCTCGTTCTGTTCATTTTGCTAACTGGATGCCATTTTAAAATTTCCTCTCCTTTTAATGTTCAAATGTTTTAAATGAAATATAAAATCATATTATTTAAATTTAAATTAGAATCATTTCATTACAAATTAATAGTGCGTAACCCAAGAATTATATGAGTGACATTGTCATATTCATTAATGATTATGAAAATTGTTTCAAATTAAAATTTTAATCTTCAAACATCTGTGCAAAGGAGGTGGAACATTTTGACAAACGACGAAAATTGCACTCAAAGGAATTTTTTAATGAAAGTACAGGTCCCTCATTTGTTGTTGCTTCATTCAAAATTGATTCTGTAAGTTCATGTGTCGTCTATGATGTATAGGGATTTATTTCATCCATTGATGTTGCAATGATTTGTCATTAACACAAAATTATAAATTTGTTAAAACAACCAACTAACGTTTGGAGCGCTTAGTATTGTCTAGGCATTACGAGGTCTGAGTTTCTTCCGAAGTGTGTTTTAGAGCCAGTGCAAGATCAATAGGTGTTGTGGTTAACCCATATAATGCTAGACGATGCTTTCATAATCCAAATTCAGTCATGAAATCAAGAAACACAAACTAAACAAGTCGGTACAATGTGCGCGATGAAAGCTATCGGTGACACCACAAACTTGATTACGAGTGTAATATGAAGTAGGTCAGGTACGATAGGTGATCAGTGACCAACGTTCTAATTAGGCATGAAGATATTAGTCACCAGAAATGTTTAGGATATTGATCGACGAGCGCAGTAAGAAGGATCTGAGTTGAGAGGAGGATGAAATGGGCCTCATAACGAAGGTGGGCCACACTGACCTAATCAGTGTTGGAGAGAGGGATAATATCATCATTGATGCGCTTGGAAATGATGAGGGATTGAAATCCTTAAGCTGGTGTATTGGTGATAGAAGATGTAAACAAACAATGCATCGGCTAGGGAGAGACGCTACCAATATGTGATGCATCGGTGAATATGAAAATAAGTTAACTGGTGAAAGGCATGTGTGTGGCAAAGGTAATCATGTGAACATTACCGATGTGTTGGCATTGATCATGCGAAATTCATCAGTGATAAAGATGTGTGTTAGTGAGGTTTAGTGGAAGTGCATCGACGCATCAGTCGAGTTCGAAGGAAGGTTTCCTATGTATCGGCGAAGACATCATTGTTGCATCAATGTGTAGGTGGATGAAAGATGCATTTTTGAATATTTATTTGAATGGGGAAAGAAGTGGCCTTGTTAGCCTGATAGGGGATGACTACCAGCTATTGAGATTTATTTGAATATTTTTTGCACCTAGCTACATAAATATATCCCTTTTGTTTTTTCGTCCTCTAGACTTTGACACTTCACCCTTCACGTGAGTAACTACTCAGTGTGTGGATGGTTCCCCTGTCGCATAGGATATTCTCACCAGTCAATATGAAAGGATGACTATTGATTAACCACTATGTTTGGTCATGGTTTAACTGTTGTCCCAATATTCTGTAAAAATATTGATTCATATTTAAACAGAGACCCCTAATTTTGCCCATGATCTAGGAAAAAAATGCAAGTTGATTCATGCATGCTTCCAGTACGAAGGTGTTTCCTATGAAAAAACAAACTAAGATGAGAGGTCTGTATGCCATGAGATATAATCAGGGATCATAAGGAAAATGATAATTAGGAAATGAACTACTTTGAAGGGAAAATATGACGATGAAATAACGAGAAGAGAAGTGTTGAATTAGGAGATGAACTCAGCCCAAAACCTTGTTGCAACTGAAAAATTAAACCTTAGATGAATGATGATCGACGATATGCAATTAGGAAACAAAGTGGACTGATAAAGAAATCATAGATTGAGTGTTTCCAACATCTTCAAGGATATTCATGCATTCCAACCAGATAGAAGCTTGTAGCCTCTTGAAAAAACTAATCCATGTGAAAACTTATACACATATTACTTCATTCAGATGTGTTTCAGTGCTAGCGTTGACTGAGAATTACACCTCTCATCATTATTTTTTGAGGAATTTCAGTTCAATTGTGCAACCTTGTGCTTCAGTGGGGCAAGGGTTAGCCGAAATTCCACTTTGTTGTCCATCAAATTCTTTTGCTTCAGTCTTGTAAATTCTTCATTTCCTCCCCATTTCTCCCAGCTCTAGAACTAATGTTATAGAGGGATGTGCTTAGTTAACCAAATTTTTGATGTTTCATGATCAATTCAAATATTTTGAAGATCTGTGTCTTCCTCAAATATTGTCCTTCTTTTCAAGTGGATATATCTTTCCATGATCAAAATATGGAAAACCTTTCTAAAAATACTCACCATAGTAATCTAAAAACAACGATCAAAATTTGTCAAGATGTTTGAGATCAAACCATGTGTGTTGCATGTTCCAGTTGTCGTGAGACAAAGTATACTTGAGATTGAGTGTGGTTTTGTCTGATGAAATCTCTCCTTTTGGGAAGAAAATGATTTCTATAATAATCATCAGTTCTTCCCTAAAGAAGTGTGTTTGAGGGTTGTTTTATTGATTAGCATTCCTTGGATTAGATATCATGTGAGGTGGACTAGAGGGAGACTGAAACTTGATGTTTTGTTCCTCAAGGTGTGTGCTAGATGTGAAGTGCACCATTACTTTCCCCCATGATTGAAAACAAATTTTAAGACTGGGAAGAGGATAAATGCATCCACAGTCTCAATCACACCATCTATCATAAAATGACAATCACTTCGATGATTTTGTTCAATAGACACAATCTTGAGCAAGGTTGTGAGGAGTCGATGTGATTGTTTCAATTCAGTTTCAATATTGGCCAAGTTGTAAAGTATCCCTCAACATATATTCTTTCGGCATTTTGGAGTAACTAGCTATCCAACTATCAACATCAGAGAAAATGTTGTTGAAACAATTCAACCCTGTAGTTGGAATTTTCAAAGAATTCTTGCGCATGATTTCTTCATGAAGATGGACGAAAATTACAGTTGAGCCAAGTTTTTAGTCAAACAAAAATGAAAAGTCTTAAACGAAAAGGAGAAAGCTTTGTTGAAAATAAAATAAAACTAAAGCAAACATTCACAAACTGCAAACTAAACTAATCGCAGTCGGTGACCTTTATTGAAGAACCCAAAACAATTCAAAATTTGCGCTACACAATCGGAAAAGGAAGCAAACATCTAAATTATGAAATCATAAAGCAAGGAAAAAGAACTATGCTAGTCGTAATCCTAACCTACCCTACATTGGCTAAAGGAAAGCTAGGTGTAAGCATAGTGCCAGTGAAGCCAATTAAGTAACTCCAAACCTACAATCACATGTTGGTTGAAGGCCAATTGCCAAGAATGAAGTAATGTGGGATGAAAGATAGTAAGAATTAATTCAAGAAAATCTCTAATCAACGTGTCAAATTTGACAGTGTGATTGTTCATAGGAAATGTTGACATGTAGGATTCCTCCAACTAAGATTCAATTATGTCATAGAATTTATAATGATCGCTATATGAATTCTGAAAGGAAATCAACAACTAGTGACATACCTAATGAGACTCATAAGTGAAATTTATGTGTAGTGTACTTTCTGAGAGAGTCTCAGAGTGGGTGGAATCCTACATTCCAAGGGTCGAAGTAGGACGATGAGCATCTGTCACAACTATTGGTTGAAATCGAAGTGCTTCATTATCGATACAAATCTCCCTAGGTCCGAATTTCACATATTATGCATGTTGAGGGAAGCGATGATAGATGATTGTTCAAGGGAAATATTGAGTGAAAGATGACTCCAAATATTCTCCTATGACATCAACGAAATCATGTGAAGAGTGTTGGAGTATTGAGATAGAATCCAAGGATGAGTGATGTATTTTCTCTTGGGGAGTAACATGTAATTATAGAGCAGATTGAGATGACAAAGGTTCTTGGGTCAGTTCAATGTTTCCTATGCTTTGTGTGGTGATGGGTTATTTGTTTGTTGTGATTTCTTCATGAGGATCTACAAACTCGTTGTGCTATGCATACCTCAAGTTTTTGGTGATTAATGTATGTGTATCAAGGTCAGAAATTTCAGATTGTGTAGGATCAATGAGTGATATGTTGATTCTTGCATTTAACTCCAGAACAGAAAATCAGTCATCAAAAACAGGGTTATCGAGATCATATTGTGATTCAACATGTTCCAGAAATTCAAATTGCGAAGGACTTTCAAAGTGATGCATCTTGGATGAAGTGTCATTAAGGATGAGTGTTTGGTCGATCAAGGTTCAACACTCTTCCTAATCTGGTTTATCATTCAATGTTTCATCACTAAAAGAGTAATGTGAAGAGTGTATTGTGTGATAAATAGGTGAATTTTTGTGTGTGTGATCAATGTCAAACAAATTTGTATAAAGTGCATAAATATCTTCAGATTATGAAGATGACGAGATTTATTCAATGAGGGATTCATCATAGACCAAATTATATTCATGATTTTCTAAAGGGGGGACGGTAAATGGTTCACAATCCAGGGCTAAGGGGTCTAATATTTCTGATGAGGATTTCCCCACAGTTGCGTCAGAGTGTTGGTCAGAGATTATGTATCCCGTATTCTTTATAGTCAGATTTCAATCTTGTGGATGAGAGATGGTTTGATCATGCAGGTCGCACTCTTCAGAACTAGAGACAAAATATGAAAACCAGTTAAGGATTTGATGGTCTGAGAGTTAGTCATCTTCAGGAAATCTACAATAAATCTGCACAACTCTTAGAAAGAATTTTTTTACAGATTTGTTTTCAAGCCTACAGATTTCTACAAGTTCTTCAACAAGTTCGTCATTGACATAATCTTCATGAGTAGTGATAAACATTTCCATAAATCGTTTCCAGCTATGAATCAATTTCGTTTGCAATGTTCTAAACCTAGTTTTAATTCGCCCTTTGAATGCGAGGATGAATAATCAACATGTTTCATTGTCCTGAACAATTTTAAGACTTCGTTGAGTGATGTCAAACTGATTGAGATGTGCAAATGCAGAGACATTTCCTTCAACATTGAACTTTGAGTTTGACAAGAGAATGACTATCTTGACTGAAATGGCCTCAGTGAGTCTCAGAGACTCAAAGGGTCATCCCATACAAAGGTACGGAGAGGATCCATGGGATGGTTAAAAGTTAAGGAAATGACTCCACATGGGCAGGCTTGTCATCCATCCCTCCTACGCCAATTATGTTGACGGGTCCAAAACCTCCCTTTGTCAACAACAAGGGTTACCCCCGGTAAGAAGTCCCAATTAGACCTCCCACCATTTGGACTAGGGATCCCATCTGGATTCTAGCCCAACATCCATTTTTTATTTGGTTTTACCGATTGTGTCTCGGTCCACCAATGAGGGTGAATGATGGATGGTTATGCAAACGGAAGATGTCGATGAAGACTATGTAAATGCATGAAGGAAATCTAATCTACTCTAAATTTATCCTAGCCTAACCAGGAGCAAACTATCATAACATAATGAGTTATAATGAAACTAAACTATGCATAAACCCCAATCAGAAAGTTGTCATGAAGGCGAACAGTTAGAAACACATGCATACAAGTCTATAACCAGAAAATTCAAAGTCATATTTCTGCATACATTCACAACTCATTTTCTAAGGACATGTAAAATAAGAAATAGTAACAAAATTGTAATAGTAACATGTATTGCATCAGAATAGTCTATAAAAAACGTTGAAATATTGTAAATTTATTATTGAGTTATTATTATTTAGATCAATCTCCTTTTGTGAATTGATCATGTCGGGCATTGTAATTGACCAAATCCCCTTTTGTGGATTGGTCAAACCCTAAATATATTATGCAAATTGAGAAGTTGTCCCCCGGGCTAATTAAAGTGGTTTTAACCACTAAGAAGACAAGTCGGCCCTGCCCAGTGAAGAGACACCTTTCCAGCACCTGCCAGTTTGTATAAATAAAGGAAGCCAACGCCTCATTTTTTCACTCACTCATTTGATCATCCATTGCGCAAGTTTGGTAAATTCAGTTGGGAGAATAAGGAAGAGAGAGGCACATTGCTCAGTGTTGGATATTCTCTAGTGTTTTGGTTTATTGTCTTGGCATTGTATTGGCTATCTATATTAAGGAAGTTTTTGTTGGGTTTTCTCCCCCATGAGGGTTTCCCAGGATTAATGTTGTGTATCTTATGATTGTGTTTCTCTCAGTGATCCTATATATGCTATGGTTATCTAGTAAATTGAAAAGAAACCTAATAATAGCTTAAACCTTAACATGGTATCAGAGCTAAGCTGAAGAGAGCATCTTTCACTAGATTAGCAAAAATGCCATTGTTTTCGTACAAGAAAAATAGGGATTTATATTGAAGAGGAATTTCAACCTAAAACTCATCAAGGAAGTGTGCCCTAGTGTAGCAAACTCTTTGGCAGCCTCAATGCACTTTTTTAGTGGATAAAACCCCTGGAAAGTGAAACCCTAGTTTTCACTGGTACTAGAAAACCAGAAGTACCAGAAAACCAGGAAACCAAAACCAGTACCAGATGTACCAATCCAGAATTCCGCTAGTCAATTTTGAAGGGGAAAACTTTGGATTTTTTTAAATCTAACTGCACCAGACTACTCGCCCCAGCCAAGCACACCTCCTGGTAAGTTCAAAATTAAATTGTGAGCATTTTCAATTTTTGATCATTTTCATAGCTCCAGGTAAAGATGTATGCAAGCAATAAGCTTGTTGACAAGCTAGAAGATGTGGAAAACTTGTGTGCCTGGAAGTATAGGATTTCACTCACTCGTGAAGAGAATGACCTAGCAATATTCATTAAAGAATATGTACCATAACCTACCGATGTTGTAGCTAAAGAAAAACACCAAAAGGACACGATTAGGGCCAAAAGAATCATTGCAGATTCTATTAAAGATCACTTGATTCCTCAAGTGGATTCAAGGAAGACTCCAAAAGAAATTTTTGATGCCCTAACTAGGATGTATGAAGGAAAGAACATCAACCAAAAGATGAATCTAAGAACTCAACTCAAAAGTACAAGGATGCAGAAAGGAGAAACAGTTCAGGACTTCTCTAGAATATCACAATTCATGAAACAACTAGAATCAATTGGTGATACCCTAGATGAATACGAACTCATAATGACAGCCCTTAATGGTCTCACAAGACCTTGGGATGCATTCATCCAAACTATATCTTCCAGAAAGGAGAAACTACACTTTGATAGTCTTTGGGAAGAATGTGTTCAAGAAGAAGCAAGAGTAGCTAATCGAGAAGCAATACTATCAAGAGATGAAGATCAAGCCCTAATTTCTCATACTAAAGGAGGAAGGAATAATTATTACTTCCAGAAAGAAACTCACCATCATAAGGAGTCTCACTCCGCAAACAAATTCATTCATAAAGATTCTCACCCTCCAAGGAGATTCCAAAAGTTTCAGAAAGGTCAAAGAAGAGAAAAATATTCATCATCCTACCAGTGTTACCATTGTGACAATATGGGACATATCACTAAGAATTTTCCAGCTAGAAGAGAAGAATACAAGAAGAGAAACAAGAGGCACCATGCCCACACAGTTGAAAATGAAGAGCCACCCACAAAGATGATAAAAGAACAGATTGAAGACTATGTCTTAATCTCTTCCCTCTCAAAATCAGTGTCACCTGGTGAGGACATTTGGATCATAGATAGTGGTGCTTCTTAGCACATGACAGGTCATAGAGACATTCTCTCTAGCCTTACATAAAATAACTTTCCCCAGAAAGTTACACTTGGAGATGATTACCAGTACCCTATCAAAGGAGTAGGAGAATCAAATTACAAACTTGATTCAGGGACCCCAATGAAGATGAACGATGTATTATATGTACCAAGTTTGACAAAGAACTTAATTTCTATCTCAGCTTTAGATAAGAAAGGCTTCAGAGTTGCTTTCATAGATGGAGAAGTTCTTATGTGGCCCAAAGAAAAAACCATGGAAGAAGCAATTGTTATTGGAAAAGAAGAAGGTGGCTTGTATAAGCTAAAAGGTCACTCAGAAGCAGCCTTGACTCGTTCCATTGAGAATCCTTGTGAACTTTGGCATAGAATACTAGCTCACATTAACTACAAGGCATTACCATATGTAAGAAAGGCAGTCACAAGTCTATCAGAATTCAAGGTTGACCATGAAGGTGTGTGCAACGAATGTGCACAAGGAAAGAACATCAAGAACCCTTTCCCGAAGAGAGACAATAAAGCAAAAGGAGTCTTAGAGCTCATTCAATCAAATGTATGTGGCCCAATTCCATCAACCTCCATCAGTGGGTATGTATACTATGTATCGTTTATTGATTACTATTCAAGCAAAACATGGGTTTACTTTTTCAAATCAAAAGATGAAGTGTTTGGTAAATTCAAGGAATTCAAAGCCTTGATAGAAAATATCTCTAAAAGAAATATCAAGATACTCAAGTCAGATAATGGAGGAGAATACACCTCAAAATAATCTGTAAACTTTTGTAAATATGTCGGAATCAAGAGGGATCTCACCACTCCCTGCAATCCTCAACAAAATGGTGTAGCAGAAAGAAAGAACGGAACTATAATAAAAGTAGTGAAGACTATGATCCATGATCAAGATCTTCCAATGCACTTATGGGCAGAAGCAGCAAGAACAACAGTGTATGTACATAACAGATTGTCATTAGTGCACTTAGGTTCAAGACCCCCGAAGAGATGTTCTCCGGAAATAATCCAGAAGTAAGCCATCTCAAAATATTTGGTTGTCCAGTATTTGTACACATCCCGAAAGAAAAGAGATCCAAGATGGAACCTTCAGGAAATAAGGGAATATTTGTTGGATACTGTGAGGTCTCCAAGGCCTTAAGAATATACATACCAAGTTACCATCATATTGAGATCAGCGGAGATGTAACCTTTGATGAATATGCAACACTCAAGAAATCAAGAAGATGTCAGCTTGAAGAAGTATATGAAGAAGAACATGTGGCTCCCAGATTTTTCGAACCAGTGAGGGAAGTCATAACTTCCCCTGATGAGGAGATTCTAGAAGGTCATGACATAATAGAATCTCAAGAACCTCCCTAGATGACGATCTCCCACAAGAGAAAGCCAGCCTGGGAAAGGGAACTTATTCAAGATGGATAGAAGTATGGTGCCCCCGAAGGAACCATGAGACAAGTCAAGAAACCCAAGCCATTCTCCAATTATATGTCTTTGATGTGTGATCTCTTAGAGAAGGAGCCTACTTGCTTTGAAGAATCCATTCAGAAGAAAGATTGGGAAGATGCCATGACATAAGAATACCAATCCATTATAAAGAATGATGTATGGGAAATAGTTCCCAGACCGAAGAGCAAGGATGTGGTATCTTTCAAATGGCTATATAAGATAAAACATGTTGTTGATGGAAGTATTAAGAAATATAAAGCAAGGTTTGTTGCTCGTGGATTTTCTCAAAAGGAAGGCATTGACTATGAATAGATGTTTGCTCATGTATCTAGATACACTTCAATTAGAACCATCGTAGCCCTTGCATCTAAGATGAAGTGGAAGTTACACCAGATGGATGTGAAAACAACTTTCTTAAATGGTGTCATTGAAGAAGAAGTGTATATAGAACAACCTCGAGGATTTGAAGTAGAAAACAAAAAGACTCATGTATGTAAATTGAAGAAGGTTGTGTATGGATTGAAACAAGTTGCTAGAGCTTGGTATGGAAGAATTGACAGTTTTCTGACGAGATTGGGATTTACCAAGAGTAAAGTTGACTCTAACCTTTACTTCAAGGTTATGAATGATGAGCATGGTATATTTCTGTTGTATGTGAACGATTTATTTCTAACTAGAGAAGAAAATCTCATCACTGATTGTAAGAAGAAGCTCGCTGCATAATTTGAGATGAAATACCTTGGCCTAATGCACTATTTCTTAGGTCTTGAGGTTTGGCAGAGCCTAGAGATGATCTTCCTTAACCAAGGGAAGTATGCAGTTGAAATACTCAATAGGTTTGATATGTTGGAGTGCAAATCCATGAATACACCCATGGAAACAAAGTTGAAGCTCCTGGTTGACACTTCGTCAGAATTGGTTGATGTTACACTGTATAGACAGATCATTGGATCGTTGATGTATCTAACGAATACCAGGCCAGATATATGTTTTGTTGTGAACACCTTGAGTCAATTTATGGTATATCCCAGATGTGTTCACCTGGTTTCTGCAAAACATGTGATGAGGTACCTTAATGGTACATTAGATTGTGGTCTCTGTTATAATGGAGATCATGACTTCAGACTGAGTGGTTATACCGATTCAGATTGCGTTGGAAGTGTCTCTGACAGAAAGAGCACTTCAGGATGTTGTTTCAATCTGGGGTCAGTCATGATCTCATGGCATAGTAGGAAGCAAACAAGTATTGTTCTCCGTACAACAGAAGCATAATACATTGTTGCATGTTCTGTTAATTGTGAAGCCATATGGCTTCGGAAGTTGTTGACAAGTCTATTCAATTTGGAGATGGAAGAAACTGTGATTCTATGTGATAACCAGAGTTGTAAAAAGATGACAGAGAACCATGTGTTCCATGAAAAGTCAAAACACATAGAAATCTGATATCATTACATCTGTGATATGGTGTAGAGAGGAACCATAAAGCTCCAGTATGTTAGCACGAATGAACATGTTGTGTATGTGTTGACCAAGCCTATGTCTCGTGTAAAGTTTGAGCACTTTCGAGATAAGCTTGGTGTAGTCCGAAAGGACCTCCCTCGAAAGGGAGAGTAGTTTTGTGATGCCAGCCTTGTGCTGAAGATTTCCAGCTTCGTGTTGATGTTGTTGTGATGCCAGCCTTATGCTGAAGATTTCTAGCTTCGTGTTGATTTTGTTGTGATGCTAGTTTCGTGCTGAAGATTTCCAGCTTCCTGTTGATGTTGTTGAGATGTCATCTTCGTGCCAAATATTTCCAGCTTCATGTTGATGTTGTTGACATGCCATCTTCATGCTGAAGATTTCCAACCTAGTGTTGATGTTGATTATGCTCCAGCCTTCATGTTGTGATGTTGTATCAGCCTTGTGTTGTTGTTGATGTTGTATCATCCTTGTGTTGTTATTGATGATGATGATGTATTGGTGTTACACTAATCCATGTTGATGCAGATGATGATGATGCCATTCCATCTCCTTGTTGTGGATGATGATATTGATGATGAGAAAAACTTCTGATGATTTGTAGATGTGTCAGTCAGTGTTCCAGATGTTGTTGATATTGCTACCCTCTCTCTCTCCTGATGATGTTGTAGAATACCCTTCTTGTTAAGGGGGGGTGTTCAAATATTGTAACTGCAAAGAGTATTCTATTTATTATTGAGTTATTATTCATTAGATCAATCCCCTTTTGTGGATTGATCATGTCGGGCATTGTATTTGACCAAATCCCCTTTTGTGGAGTGGTCAAACCCTAAATAATTATGCAAATTGAGAAGTCGGCCCCCAGGCTAATTAAAGTGGTTTTAATCACTAAGAAGACAAATTGGCCCTGCCCAGTGAAGAGACACCTTTCCAGCACCTGCCAGTTTGTATAAATAAAGGAAGCCAACGGCTCATTTTTTCACTCACTCATTCGATCATCCAGTGTGCAATTTTGGTAGCTGCATTTGGGAGAAGAAGGAGAGAGAGGTGCATTGCTCAGCGTTGGATATTCTCTAGTGTTTTTGTTTATTGTCTTAGCATTGTATTGGCTATCTATATTAAGGAAGTTTTTTAGGGGTTTTCTCCCCCATGAGGGTTTCCCAGGATGAATGGTGTCTATCTTGTGATTGTGTTTCTCTCAGTGATCCTATCTATGTTATGGTTATCTAGTAAATTGAAAAGAAACCTAATAATATATTAAACCTTAACAAAAAAAACATGTCCTTACATCCCATATGAACAACATACATTTTTCTTGAAATAGTTCGTAGCAAAACAACAACACACACAAGTTCTTCTCTCTATCAAAAGTTGGCCCTTCGAGATTCTCCGTATTAACAGTTTCAGCAATAGTACATGAAAACTCCAAGGAATGGCTTCTCAATTTTAGTTAACATTGTATTCCCAAAATAGTTCAAAAATGTACCATGATTGAAGAGCCAAAAGACCCTTTTTTTTCGGTACAATTTTAGTATTTATTGGAGTTCAACGTGACTCTTGAGATTTTTCCTATCCCCGTGAGCTTTCATTTCTCATGTTTTACCTTTATTCCCTTTGCAATGATGAGAGGGAAAAGACAACAGCTACATTTCAAATTTTTCTTCTAGCGCCGATGGGACACCATGGATTTCGGCCACAGTGTGTCACATCTACAGTGATGGTTGGATTTGACAATGGGGAATCCGATCGTTACAATATTTGGACTCTTTCCTCAGTCGTTCGAGTATGATTACCTTCTCTACTCCTCTTCCACTACTACAACTTTTATTATTTCTTCTTTGACATCTTTGGTTGTAGATCAAATCGTAAGGATGCTGAGTATGACCTCCCCTCGGCATTGGTACCTGGCAGCATTCAACATACAATAGATGAGGGTGAATCCAAGTAAACTATTCAGAATAATCATTCAAATGCATATAACTGAGGCATTAATTAATTTAAATATCATGTAAACTTCTCTCGAGTCTGCTAACAAGGTGCCAGATCTGAAACTTGAAAAATGCATAAAGTTGAAAAGGAATTGCTCAGATCATATAACTATGAAGTTGTATATATCTGAAATACCTTTTCAACGGTATGAAGAACGTGCGAAACGGACTTCCGATCCAAAATTTACGACTAAAATACACACAACAGTTTGGTAGGGTTCTATCGTTGTTTCAGAGCAGTTTGCATGAACTGCTCCAATTTTTACCGAAGCACTTTGAATGAAATCATCCGGTGTAAATCAAAGGATTTTGTATGAAATCCTTCGGTGCAAGCCGGAGGATGGCATGGTTTTCTCCGGTCATGTCTGCGAAGAAGCACGAATTGTTATGGAGCTAGCGAGTCGATGGATTATGTACGAGTCGAATCAGGAACTTAGCTTCCTCTGATGTCGTATTACCTCAAGGAATCCATTGTTTTTACCACATGTGATGTTCTATAAGTAATGACCTGAATAGATCCCACCAAAGTTTGAAACTTAGGAGGTCCTTGAAAACCCTTTCTTTAATCACGGGAAATTTATCTCACTTGACAAGTCTGAGAGGTGATCACTTGCGTTCTTGGCTTCTTCGTAGATGATGAAGGATAATAAAAAAAACCCTAAAGAATCGAGTAAACGCCACAATATCCATGATTTTTGTATTGTATTGTGATGAGATGCTATGTGGATGATTTGATTCCATTTTAACACTCCTAGGTTGGCCACGGTTGCTTAGAATACGAGACTCCCACGTGAAGGGTTTCCCTCTACATGACTCTTTTCCATATGTTCCTTATTTATCTTAAGAATGATGCATGTAGATCGATGGTAGCTCAGTTGAGGTTCGGCTCCAAACCCATTTGCTTCAGGATAAGATTTTAAATCAACATGGATTTCGCCGCTCAATAGACATTTTTCACCATTCAAATATATAGGCTTAAGGTTCAATATGTTGAATTCCAATGAAGACATTATGAAGGAAATACATGAGTTCAAGAAATGAATTAAGTGCACACTAGGAGCTTCTAAGCAGAGTTGATGCCATCCTTTCTCAATCAGCAAATTCATGGGTTCTTGGTTTGGTTGTACGTTGTAAGAAGCCACAGAATGAGTAGACATAATATGAAACAAATAGCCCTTTTAGATAAACATTATCTTTGTATGATCAGAAACACCAATATTGACATCAATAACCTTTCTCTCCCAACACCAATCATCACCCCAGTCTAACAAATCAGATGAAGGTCCATATTTTACCTCAATACACCATGCACCAAGTAAGACTTTCTCAAATATGAAGTCATCACTCTCATTTGTAAAACTTATAGAGTTTAACTTCTTTGAACCCTTGACATCTAGAGAAGTAAGTGACATAGGAACCCAGGAGTCACATCCTTCCTTGCATATCACTGATCCACTTATATCAACAAGGGCCTGTATAATTTCAATGCCAAGCACTGGTCCATTTGTCAAGCCAACCTGACACTTTCCAGGATAGCTAGCGGTCATTAATTTGAAGGAACCACAAATATTACAATGTGTTAATTTTATCTTTGGGATCGAAGTCATGTTTGGCAGAACCATGAAATTCTCTAAATTGCTAAACTTGAAGTGATCCTTCTCAACCTTGAGTGTGTAGCGTGTGGATGTTTCCTGATCAAGTTTGTAATATCCCTGGACACTTGTTACATCTATTTCTCATCCATCAACTAAACACCTTCAACCCCAACGCCTTCAGAAGTCACGACACGTCCTCCAACTAAGAAACTTGTGACCTCAAATGGTCGAGATATAGTAACATAATTGTACTCAACCAGAGCCTCCATAGATGGAGGTGAAACATTAAATGTTGTATTCTCACCCTTGTAGAACGACAACAACCCGTATTTTCCACATGGAATAAATTTAAAAGTAAATTCCCCATTTGTATTAGATATTGCATAACAAAGCGCTTGATTTGGCCAAGGAGTTGCTCCAGAACCCTGAGGACAATTCACCTTGTGGACATCATCTGAATAAAGGTATACATAAACACCTAAAACAGGGTTACCCTGAGAAACAACCAAGCCACCTATATCATAACCAGGGACAGAAAAGATATCATCTACTACCAAATTTCCAAAGCCCAACTCTATCTTTGGAGAGCCTCTTTGCACAATTGTTAACATTGGATGGGAAGAAACGAGCCTATATTTTCCTGGAGTAATGTTTGTAAACCCGCATTCATCGATGGGATTTGGGGGAATTACTCCAGTTTCCTCGTTGGATTTAATATTAAGTGCCTTGACCTCATCGCTAGACTTAATGTTAAATGCTCTGATATGTGCATTGAACTTAGTGTTAAGTGCTCTGAGTGTATTGATGGACTTGCTATCAACTATGCCGATCGAAGCACTCATTATCAACTATGTCGTGTGCATGTTGGGTTCAAATGTTTGGGGCGTCGATTGAGTTAAGTCAGACTTGGGATATGTGTAATCTTTTAAAGGATAAAAAGGAGAGGGCGTTTTGACTATCAAACCATAAATTATGTATCATGTGATTAAATGGGCGAGCAATCTATGTAGATTTGTGGAGAGTATGAGAAGGACAGTCCCTTTGGTTTCATTGGTAAGTGGGACTGTACCAAATACAACATCACGCATTTTTAACCATTGTAACACTTGATCGTTGGAGTACACCAGCGCTTCCTTCTCTACGGTAACTGCCAAAATGGAAAGCTCCAAAACTGGACTCCATACAGTATCACGTTTAGGTTTGTAATTTCGGGAATAGAGACTGTAATTT
Source organism: Picea engelmannii (assembly GCA_009831015.1). Lineage (NCBI taxonomy): Eukaryota > Viridiplantae > Streptophyta > Pinopsida > Pinales > Pinaceae > Picea > Picea engelmannii. The sequence continues at coordinate 81,163 of ML791691.1, read as the reverse complement.
CGAGAACAACAGGGAAAGTGCACAGACAACAGGGAACAGTCGGGAACAACAGGGAACGCAAGCACAGGGACAACGACGGTTAGAGAACAAGGTTATCCGAGGGAACAGGGACAACGATGGGAATAGAGATAGCAAATGGGGGAACAGTAAGGGCACAATGGAACAATTTTCAACCCTTTGTCCCCAATAGACAGACATGTATTGCCCTGATCCTTAACTTTATTTTTCTGTTTCTTCTTGTCCCTATGGCAATGGAAATACATTCAACGCACATAAAAAAAATGGGCAAGAGGTACATGCCTCTGGTGAAACAAACCATTTAGGTCAAGTGAAAATTGTCTCTTCAAGCAAAACAAGGAAGTGGATTTGGGTCAATGCCAAACAGTTTCGGGGTATTTTAAAACGTAGAGTTGTCCGTTTAAAATGGAAAGAAAAAATTGGCCCTCCATAATAAATTGTCAAACAAGCCTCTTTTGCAAGAGAGTAGCAACAAAAGGACTAAAGACAACAGTGATTATGCATTGTACAGTTCCACATCCACACCTCTCACCTGGTCACATGACATGTATGTGCAATAGTTACTAAATGCCAAGAGGAGATTGGAGGTTTTGGAAGTCAAAGAGCATGAGAGGGACCTTAAAAGCCAGTTATTGACAGTAGAAAATCAGGGCTTAAAAGAAAACAATAAAGTTTTAAAAGGTCAAGTTACATTGTTGCAAGAAGCCCTTCTGGCAGCAAAGGTTGAATGGCAAGGCATGAAAGATGTCGGGCAAATCAGGGAAGATTCTGCTATGGAAATTAGAGAGGGGATGAACTCTAAAACATCCAAAGTTGAAGGGAAAACAATTGAACAAGCTGACACCGAGGGAACGAAAGCAAAGGATGAAGAGAAAAGAGATCTTACAAAAAATTCCAAAACTTGGGCACACGTTCTTAGTAATTCTGCTAGTATGGAAAAAGAAACAAACAACCAGGGGGACTGCATGCAAGATTGTAATGTCTCTTTCCAAATAGGAGCTCCAGAGAGGAGGCTTAATGGTCTAAACCACCCTGTTAGACTATAGCCAGGGCCAGGAAGGGGTAAACAAGGTCACTAGAGGTCACTTCAGTCACCGGTGTTATATTTAAGTGACATTGAGCTAAAAAGGGTAAAAAACGCTTTTAAGTCAGTATGGGCTAAAAATAGAAGTCAACGGTGAATTAGGGTTTCAACGGTGATTTAGGGTTTTGGAAGTCAACAGTGAATTAGGGTTTCAGCAATGATTTAGGGTTTTGAAAAGCTATAAATGAAGGGTCAGCGACCTAATTTATCATTATGTAGATTATGACTAGTCATTGAGGAGAAGAGGCGCATCTCAGGAGAGATAGTTCAGTGGATTTCAGGAGGAAGACACCAATTGGTTGATTTTGATGTTGAGAAACACACCCTAGTCACCGGGGAGATCATTCAGGTCTTCCATCATTCTTCAGCAACAGTTACATAGTGTTCAACAGCAAGGGCGCATTCATCCAGAATGAGGGCACAACTTCTGAGAGGGTTTTTAGTCAACTTATCCCATCCAGGGAGAATTCCAAGATTTCCCTTCAACCCATTTGAGAGGAAGGAAAGGCACATATTTTGCCTAGTTCCTCATCAGATTCCAATGGAGGAATCAACTGGGGCATATTTTCCAGACTTGGACGTGCAACACTTTTGGCGGATACATTTGGGGTTCCAAAGAAAGCATCAGGCCATATTCAGGGAAACCCTTCCGACCCATTTCCTAGTAGACCAAGGCGATCATTTTGAGACACATCTTGTCCGATTCCGACAGTGGAATCACTAGGAATCATTTTTCCAGAGAAAGAGGGGCGCATTCCCCCAGGGGGATCCATCCAGGGTCCAAACTCACCAGCAGAAAGATCTGACGGTTACTAGTACTGAGGACTAGAGTAGAGGGCATCATTTGGGTAAGTTTCTAGGCCATTCCGAGAAGTACAACTCCCAGGGCGAACTTTCCAGACTTCCAGCAGTTACCGTCAGTGCTGCCATAGTCCCAGCGCATCCATTGATTCTGCAGTTCTCCCATATTCTGGGTATTATCTTTTAGTTGCTTATTTGTATTCCAACTAAGATCCTTTGTCTGTTGATCTAGTCGAGTATTGTCAGTTTATTCAGCCGCATTCGACCATTTTGTAATCCACAGAGATATCATAATATAAACTTTGCAATCCTTTGTCACATTTGTTATTTGTATGATCATTTATATGTTGTAAACGATTAATCCTACACACACATTAGCATCATTTCCTAGACTAGCCAAGTCAATAACATTACAGTGGTATCAGAGCTTTAGTCCTGCCAGCCTGTGACTAAAGACAATGAGTGCAGTAGAAGACCCAGAGGGTCGTGAACACATAGGTGATGAATATGTCACTTACAGCAGGCATAAGGAAAGAAGGCATAGGCCTGAATTTCCCCCTTTTCCTCCTAGATCAGAGGAAGAGGAAGAGGCACACAGAGAAGCAGAGAGAAGGGAAGAGCGTGAGGATGAGCGCAAGGCAGAGAGGATGTTAGGAGACAGATATGAGCGACCAGAGGGTAGTGGAAAGGCCCCCGTAGATCCTGAGACAGCTTTCATGCGGGTTATCAACGATATGTTAGCTAGTCAAGAGACCATGTCTTAGTCCTTGGCACAGGTGGTTGATAGATTGGCTAGAGTGGGCACCCCAGACACACAAGTCCTGCATGAAGCACAGGGGAACTCAGAAGCAGGCAGTAGAACCCAGTCACCCTCTCGCACATACACCTCTACGAGTAGGATTCCCAGACTCTTGTTTCCAAGTTTCCAGAGGGCACCCCCGGTAGTCGCACCGCCACCGATAGCACAGAGGCCACCCACTCATGCAGAGGACATTGCAAAGTATAGGAGGGAGTACGCAACATTGGGTCGTGACTTCCACTAGGACATGACCCTAGTCGAGTACTGTGGACTCAGACTCAGGAATTGTCCCAGAGAGCTACAGAGGGGAGGACCACAATAGCAGCAGGGGCATAACATGGATTTCATCCTAAAAGTTGGTAAACTCACCATACCTTCTTTCAACGGATCGCCCAAATGCACTGCCAAAGCTTGGGTACAGAAGCTAGACACATACTACAAGCTCAACCAGATGACCGAGACAGAGGCCATCAGTTTTGTGACCTTACACTTGGAGGGTGAGGCACACGAGTGGTGGTATCATGGATTGGTGGCATTCGGTCACAGTCGCATCACTTCCTATAGGGAGTTCACAGAGAGGCTCATGGACAGGTTTTCCAGGACGGATCCCGAGATCCACTTCATGGATCTAGCCCAGTTGAGACAAACTGGCACAGCAGAGGCGTTCATCACAGAGTTTCAGCAGGTATCCGTGGCAGTGACAGATACATCATAGCCCAAGCTGATCATGTTATTCACAGAGGGACTCACTGAGCCTTTGAGAGGATGGGTGAAGGGATACAGGCCTCCCACCTTGTAGGATGCCATCCTTCGCATTCGAGATTTGGAAGACTCAGTGCCAAAGACTAAAACATTTTCCAAACCCTTCGTACCCCAGAAGGATCGAGACAGGAATCCATTCCAGAAAGAATGGAAGGGAAAGGAGAAGCTGGATGATGAGACTATGCGAGAGCTTATGAGGAAGAAGCTTTTCTTCAACTATAGAGACCCTTGGGTCCCAGGCCACTGGTGCATGGGCAAGGGAGAGATTCATTATATTGAGGTGGCAGCAGACAGTGTGGATCGTAAGGAGGAGGAGCAGGATAGTGGATCCACTAGCTCAGTGGAGGATTCAACACAAGCAGAGGAGCAGCCTCCCCATAGACCTCCGACACCAGCAGGAGCCCATCCTCCAGTAGTCCCACAGCCGCCTGAGCAGGCTAACAGGAGGAAACCAGCAAAGGGAGGTTCATAGCGACCCTTTCTGGTGTTCCCAGGTATGATGCCCTCTAGATCAGAGGAACTATTCAGGGGCAATGGAAAATCGCCATGATAGATGGTGGGGCCACCCACAACTTCATCGACGCTTCACTAGTATCGAGACGGTCACTTCAGACAGAGGAGTTTGAGGGGTTTGACGTTGTAGTAGAAGATGGCCACACAGTGGAGTGTCTAGACAGAGTTCCAGACTTAGAGGTAAAGTTAGGAAACTATACAGTGAGAGATACATTTTATGTGGTTGACCTATCTGACACAGATGTGGTGTTGGGAGTCCAGTGGATGATTACCTTGGGAAAAATCAGCACCAATTACCAAACCTTGGAGATGGGATTCAGAGACCATGATGGGAAGAAGGTTGTTCTAAGAGGTATGTCGACAGGATCACCAAGGACAGTTTCAGCCACGAGGATGGAGAGGATATTCAAACATGGGGAAGTATCATATGCCGCCGAGTGTTTGATCACTATGCGGAAGGATTCATAGGGTCAACAACAGTACCATAAAGAGATCAAGGATTTATTGGGACGACATGAGTAGGTCTTTGAGGCAATTCCACCAGGGAGACCACCTAATAGGGGGTTTGATCACACCATTGAGTTGGAGGAGGGGCCAAACCTATGATCACCCCCCCCCCCTATCATCATCCTAGGAGGTTCAAGGATGAGATAGAGAAGGCAATCAAGGAATTGTTGGCGGTGGGACACATCAGACTGAGCAGCAGCCCATTTGCTTCTTCAATTGTCTTAGTTCTGAAGAAGGATGGCACCATGAGGATGTGCATTGATTGCCAAGCCTTGAACAATAAAACCATTAAGAACTGGTACCATATCCCACGCATTGACGAGTTGGTGGATGAAGTGCATGGGGCAGTTTTCTTCTCAAAGATTGATCTACGCTCTGGATATCATCAAATCAGCATCTGAGAGCAGGACATAGATAATACGGCATTTTGATGTCATTTTGGACACTTCGAGTTCCTGGTTATGCCATTTAGGCTAACCAATGCACCCGCTACATTCCAGTCTTTCATGAACCATATATTCAGGGATCAGTTAAGGAAATCAGTCTTGGTTTTCTTCGACGACATCTTGATCTATAGCTAGTCATGGCAAGAGCATATGAGGCACATGGATGAGGTATTGAGCATCATGGAGACACAGTCATTATATGCCAAAGAGTTCAAGTGCGAGTTCGGTATAACAGAGCTACTTTACTTGGGCCACATCATCAGTTCACAGGGGGTACAGGTGCACCAAGAGAAGATCAGGGCCATTCTGGATTGGTCGACGCCCAAGAACGTGACAAAATTGAGGAGCTTCTTCGGGCTATGCAGCTATTACAGGCGGCTCATCCGGGGTTTTTCCCAACTTGGAGCACCGCTGACAGATCTTACCAAGAATGGGGCCTTCATATGGACCGAGAAATCACAGGAAGCCTTTGATCACATGAAGGAAGTCATGGGCACTTGTCCAGTGTTGGCACTACCAGACTTCACCATGCCATTTGTACTAGAGTGTGACGCATCCGACGAAGGGATCGATGCATTTTTAATGCAGGGAGGACACCCCATTGTATTCGAGAGCCGGAAGCTTAGTCAGCCTGAGAGGTTGTACTCCATTTATGACAAGGAAATGATGGCAATCATGCATGCCTTGACCAAGTTCAGACAATATTTGGTGGGCAGCAAATTCGTGGTCAAGACCGATCACAACAGTTTGAAGTATTTCCTTGAGCAGAAGGACCTCAATGAGTGCCAATAGAAATGGGTGACAAAGGTACAGGCATTCAAATTTGACATAGAGTATGTCAAGGGGAAGAAGAACATTGTGGTCGATGCACTATCGAGGAAACCTGCGGCATGTTCTTTGATGGAGATTTCAGCGGATTGGAAATCCCACTTGTTAGTGGAATATTCCAAGAACAAGTTCGCTTGTGAGGTGATGGATGGGAAAATATAGGATGATCGATATAGGGTCATTGACGATGTCATATTTTACAAGGATAGAGTCTACTTGGTGCCAGATTCAGGGCTCAAAAAGAAGATCCTCACCGCAATTCATGATTCACCTCTAGCAAGCCATGGGGGTTTTTCAAAACCTATAGACAGATTAGATAGAGGTTCTCATGAAAGGGCCTCAAACATGATGTTATGAGACACGTCAATGAGTGTGTGACTTTCCAGTAGAACAAGTCAGAGCATGCTCTTCCGGCAGGGCTACTTCAGCCACTCCCCATTCCAGAGCAGAAATGGGAGAGTATATCTATGGACTTCATCACAGGTCTACCCAAGGTCTAGGGTAAGGACTGTATCTATGTAGTGGTCAACAGATTGACCAATTTTTCTCACTTCTATGCCATACCGACAAAATACAACGCAGTTCGGGTAGCCAAGCTTTTCTTTAGGGAGATCTTCAGACTTCATGGGTTGTCGAAGAACATCGTCAGTGACAGGGATAGTCGGTTCATAGGGACATTCTGGAGAGAGTTGTTTCGGTTGGTGGGGATGGAGTTGACACCTAGCACCAGCTATCACCCTCAGACAGATGGGCAGACCGAGATTGTCAACAAGTGGGTTGAAGGATATTTGAGAAACTATGTAGGAGGACAACAGAGAACGTGGGTAAAGTGGTTACATTTAGGAGAACATTGCTACAACACCACCTTCCACATGTCCATTAGTATGACACCCTTCCGAGAATTGTACGGATATGATGCTCCCACTTTGGTAGACTTGGTCTTTTGGGAGAGCAAAGCTCCCAAGGCCAAGGATTGGATCATAGAAAGTCAGGAGATTCTCAAGTTGTTGAAAGAGAACCTGCAGACGGTGCAAAACTGACAGAAGATAAGTGTGGACAGGCACAGGATAGAGCGCAACTTTGAGGTTGGAGATTTGGTTTTCTTGAGACTCCAACCCTACAGACATGTTAGAATATAGAATATAGTGTTCTCATTTTACCATTGACGATACCTTCGTCACCCAACCATAGGCCGAAGCCTCCCTTCGAGCACCTTAACCTTGACTGAGAATTCCTCCGGAAGCAAACCCTAGGCTAGATAGCCAAACAAAGGGTAGCGCATCATTCCCTAAGGATAGCACATCACAAAAAGTTGATCAGATAGTCCAAACCCTAGCCAAGAGATATTCAACCCAATACTGAAAACTTGTTGTTGTTGCAGTTGCACCTGCAACCCTCCTCCACATGTGCGCACCAAACTGCAACTACAATGCGCACCAACTGGGAAGCTACAATTCTGAGATACTGCAAATGAGAACTGGTGCCCTGTATTTATATTGGTTCTGCTAGATTTGTTGGGGCCGACTTCTCCTTCTGGATAAGTTTATGTTCAGTATGTTATTATTATTTCTGGCCGACTTCTTCTCTTGGAGTCTAATAACCTAATATAAATTATCTTCTTGAGCCGACAAGGCTTCTAGGGTTATTAGCCAACTCATTAGGGTTTCTCTTGCTTCCCGGAGTCTTCTATTCTCGCCAGGTTCACACGTGGAGGTAAATACCTCCCATAGCTACCATAATATTAACACTCCCTCCTAGCTAGAGAGGTATTTACAGGTAATGGACTTGAGCACAAAACATACCATTTACCCAGTAGCATCAATATAGTCATCTAGACTATTTCATGACTATATCATGAGCATCACCATCACCATCAGCTGCATCATCTCTCAAAACCATACTTCATCTGAGTAATTAGACATGATTCTGGATAAGTCACTCTCACCATAGAGTGATACAAGAGGAGTAAAAGTTCTGAACTGTTTTCCGTCTGGAAAATCTTTGTTCATCATCCATCTGAATGATCATTATCTCCAATAAATTGTTGATAGTCTTCAAGGCAATTAGAACAAGGATAGAACACACATGTGTCTATTCATAGTAGTACATAACTACAATCCAGTGGTTCACTACCACATCAAGTAACACACAAGTACTTGATCAGCAATGTATGGTTGCGAACAGTGAAACATATTCACCACAGTAGTCCTCATCTACTGTCATACAGTC
>ML791691.1:59416-69449 GCA_009831015.1 Picea engelmannii | reverse complement strand
CTGCAGTTCCTTCTCTTCTCCTTCTTCAAACTCTGGCTTCACGATCTTTCCTTTCACAATATCCAGTACTTTATTCTTAGCAAGGATGAGGTCAATCCTTGTCTTCCATGCTCTGAAGTTAGAGGCTCCATCTAGCTTGTTCTTAGACTTCATAGAGTTCGTCATGGCTTGCTTGACTTGGTCAAACCCTAGATTTGACCAGAAATTCAAACTTCACGTCTTGGCCTTCTGAGAGTATCAGGAGATGCGTTGGGCTAGGGCGCACTGATCTATCCGGAGATTAGGTCAATCTCGTCACTTAAGGTGCCTTGAAAAGAGGTTTAGGGTTTCTGCAACTACTTCTGCTAGTAACCCTAGCTATAGTGCTTTTGGAAACTGCTCTTGCTAGTAACCCTAGCGGCAGTTCCTCAATGAGCTCAATGTCTAGTGGCTATGTTTCCTTCCAGTGTTTTAGGCTAACTGAAGGGGTGTGGGCCCATAACCTGTTAGAATATAGAAGATGGTGTGCTCGTTTTACCATTGACGATACCTTCGTCACCCAACCATAGGTCGAAGCCTCCCTCCGAGCACCTTAACCTTGACTGAGAATTCCTCCGGAAGAAAACCCTAGGCTAGATAGCCAAACAAAGGGTAGCGCATCATTCCTTAAGGATAGCACATCACAAAACGCTGATCAGATAGTCCAAACCCTAGCTAAGAGATATTCAACCCAATACTGAAAACTTGTTGTTGTTGCACCTGCACCTGCAACCTCCTCCACATGTGCGCACCAAACTGCAACTGCAGTGCGCACCAACTGGGAAACTGCAATTCTGAGATACTGCAAAAGAGAACTGGCACCATGTATTTATGTTGGTTCTGCCAAATTTGTTGGGGCCGACTTCTCCTTCTGGATAAGTGTCTGTTCAGTATATTATTATTATTTATGGCCGACTTCTTCTCTTGGAGGCTAATAACCTAATATTAATTATCTTCTTGAGCTGACAAGGCTTCTAGGGTTATTAACCAATTCATTAGGGTTTCTCTTGCTTCCCGGAGTCTTCTATTCTCGTCAGGTTCACACGTGGATGTAAATACCTCCCGCAGCTACCATAATATTAACAAGATAGCCATCTCTGAAGAAGAGTGGGGCCGAGAAGCTCAAGCCAAGATTTTATGGTTCTTATAAGATCATGCGTCGAGCAGTCGAGGTTGCTTACGAGCTAGAGCTTCCAGAGGGGAGCAAGATTCATAACGTGTTCCACGTGTCTTGCTTCAAAAAGGTAGTGGGACAATTCATTAGCACATCAGAGGAGCTTCCCCCATTGAATGAGGAGGGACAGTTGGAGTTAGTTCCGGAGGAGGTTTTGGAGTTCCAGGAGCGGAAACTGAGGAGCAGGGTCATCAAAGAGTGTTTGATCAAATAGAGAGGGCTTCTAGTAGAGGCACTACTTGGGAGAGCGAGCAGGGGTTGCAGCACCCTGGACTGGTATTGCTTGAGGACAAGCAATTTCGGGAAGGGAGGACTGTAATGTCCCTTTCCAAATAGGAGCTCCAGAGAGGAGGCTTAATGGTCTAAATTGCCTTGTTAGACTATAGCCAGGGCCAGAAAGGGGTAAACAGGGTCACTAGAGGTCACTCCAGTCACTTGTGTTATATTCAGAAAGTGACATTGAGCTAAAAAGGGTAAAAAGCGCTTTTAAGTCAGTATGGGCTAAAAATAGAAGTCAACAGTGAATTAGGGTTTCAGCAATGATTTAGGGTTTTGGAAAGCTAAAAGGAAGGGTCAGCGACCTAATTAATCATTATGTAGATTATGACTTGTCATTGAGGAGAAGAGGCGCATCTATGGAGAGATAGTTCAGTGGATTCCAGGAGGAAGACACCAGTTTGCTAATTTCGGTGTTGAGAGATAGACCCTAGTCACCGGGGAGATTATTCAGGTCTTCCATCATTCTTCAGCAGCAGTTACACAGTGTTCAGCAGCAAGGGCGCATTCATCCAGAGTGAGGGTGCAAATTCTCAGAGGGTTTTTAGTCGACTTATCCTATCCAGGGAGAATTTTGAGATTTCCCTCCGACCCATTTGAGAGGAAGGCAAGGCACATCTTTTGCCTAGTTCCTCATCAGATTCTGACGGAGGAATCAATTGGGGCGCATTTTCTAGACTTGGACGTGCGACACTTTTGGCGGATACATTTGGGGTTCCAGAGAGAGGATCATGCCATATTCAGGGAAACCCTTCCGACCCATTTTCCAGTAGACCAACGCAGTCATTTTGAGACACATCTCGTTTGATTCCGTCGGTGGAATCACTAGGACGCATTTTGCCATAGAAAGAGGGGCGCATTCCCCCAGGGGGATCCATCCGGGGTCCAAACTCACCAGTAGAAGGGTCTGACAGTTACCAGTACTGAGGACTAGAGCAGGGTGTATCATTTGGGACAGTTTCCAAGCCATTCCGAGAAGTACAGCTCCCAGGGCGAACTTTCCAGACTTCCAGCAGTTACCGTCAGAGTTGCCATAGTCCCAGCGCATCCATTGATTCCGCAATGCTCCCATATTCCGAGTATTATCTTTTAGTTGCTTATTTGTATTCCACCTAAGATCCTTTGTCTGTTGATCTAGCCTAGTATTGTTAGTTTATTCAGCCGCATTCGCCCATTTTGTAATCCACAGAGATATCATAATATTAACTTTGTAGTCCTTTGTCGCATTTGTTATTTGTATGATCATTTATATGTTGTAAACAATTAATCTTACACACACATTAGCAGCATTTCCTAGACTAGCCAAGTCAGGAACATTACAAAGATAGAGAAATCAAAGAAAGACAAGTAAGAGTAGCAAACATAATTATCAAGGGTGTGAGAGAGTATGGAAAAAAGGAATGTACTCTCGATCTTGCAAGTGAATTTTTGAAGGACAAGTTGCTTTGGCAAGGTCGAATTTTCCAAGCATGGAGGGTGGGTAAACTCAGTGACGAGAGAGTTAGGCCCATAAAAGTTATCATGTCAAGCATACATGACAAGCAAGTTCTCCTAGGCAAGAAGCAACTCCTGAGGGGCTCTCGCTTTTTTCTAGATGAAGATTTAACTATTAAACGACCAGAGGAAAGAAGGGAAGAGATGTCAAAGGTTAGGGCAGCAATGGATGAGGGAAAAAGGGCATGGTTGTTCAAAGGCAAAGTTGTTATTGACTTTTTCGGTCCTCATTATAAAACATGACAGCAAGGTGGTAGCCAAGAAGTGACAGCAAATTCATTAGCATGAAACTATGCAACAAGGCCAATATGGGAAAATAGGGGTGAAGACTCAACTTTGAGTCATGTAGGCCAAAACAAATAGCAATCAGATTATACCCAGGTTTCCTTAAGATTAGTTTGTTGGAACTGCAGAGGTTATCCTTGGAGGCGGGGACCTGGGTTAGGACCTATCGCAGAAGATGGAGACATAATTTGTCTATTGGAAACACATGAACATGAAGGGTGCAAGACACCTCTATTTGAAGGGTATGTGAAGAAGGCAGTGTGGAACAAGGTAGCTGAGAATGGTAAAGGACACGAGGGTATCATGGTCTTAGTGAGGAAAAAAAAGGGTCGTCACATTCAATTAAAAAGAGAAGACTCAAATAAACAATTCATTTGGTTTAAAATATCATAACATGGTAACACCATTAGAATTGCAGCATGTTATTTTGCCCCACAAGTTTCAAAAACTTACAAAAGCAGGGGGCTTGACCACAAAGACCTCTTTGCAGCCTTAAAAAACAATATTGCAGCATACTCTCAACTAAGTGAAGTCCTTATAGTGGGGGATTTCAATGCTAGGAGAGCAAGTGAACAAGCTAGTATTCTTCATTGTAAGGAAGACCGCAATCCCATTTGGCTTACAAAAGAAAAAAATCATCAATGGACAAGAGTTTCAGAGGACAACAAAAGTTGCAACCTTTTTGGGGAGCAATTGCTTACTCTATGTGGGGCATTTGACTTAGTCATTTGTAATGGGTTGGCTAGATGAGTGAATTCAGGTAATTTCACTTGCAATACCTACAATGGAGCAAGTGTAGTAGACTATGCAATTTGCTCGCATGGCTTGTGTGAGAAAATGGAAGAAGTTTTGATTGGTGAACAACTGTGGGAGTTGAAATCTGATCATAGACCGATCTATTTAAGTTTCACTTGGGCTGAACAACAGCAAAGTGGGACAAAAAATCAGTGCATTCAACAACCTCCTTCAAAGGGCAGAATTCTTTTAACTCAAAAAAATTGTAACAACTTCAAGATAGCGCTAGAGAGGCTATTTAACAAGGAGAAAATTATGTCCCAGGGCCTCCATAGTCTTGAGCTAACAAAGTTAATTCAAAGCGCACTTACAAAATGCAAAAGAGAAAAAAATAGGAAATCTGAAACAAATTGTTTTCGGGTTAATACTTGGTTTGATGATGAATGCAAAACAACAAAGAAAACTTTGAAAGAGTCAAGCCAGAAAGAAATAAACATAAGACCCTACAAGCAAATTGTGAGAAAGAAAAAAGTTGATTTCATGATCTCAAGGAGGGAAGAACTAATTTTCTTGGGGAAAAATAACCTCAAGTTATTTTGGAAGGAACTTCAAACGAGAAAGAAACAAACTGAAAATAATATCACAGCTTATCAGTGGTTTGAGTATGCAAAGCAGCTTTATGAGCAAGATCCTAAGGTTGACCCCCCTCCCTTGGTCAACACTACTACTAAGCTCTTCACCGAGCAAGAGATTGAGGTGGGTATAAAAAAGTTGGGGGTTGGAAAAGCAAAAGATTTAGTCAAACGCCAAGCATAATATCTAAAATGGGGTTCAAAAACTCTTGCACCTCACATTATGAAAATTTTCAACAACATCATTCAGCAGGGATTCCCTACAGATTGGACAACGAGTCTAGCAATACCGTTTTTCAAGAGTGGGGATGTCAACAATCCCTCCAATTATAGGACTATATTGATAAACCCCTTGTTTGCAAAGCTATTCGGAAGTATGCTAGAAAATAGAATCAGTAAGTGGATGGAAGAAGGAGATAAGCGTGCCAAAGGGCAAGCATGTTTCAGACCTAAACACTCAACGATTGATCACGGTATAACTCTAAGGCACATCATTGAAAAAGTGTGGGAGAAAAAAGAGGAAGTCTTTTGTTGCTTTGTAGATTTCAAAAAAACTTTTGACATGGTCTCTATAGATAAGCTTTGGCATAGAATGGAGGAACTTGGGGTTCCTATGCATCTTAGAGCAGCCATCCATAAGCTTTATGATGAGGTTAAAGTCAAAATCAGAACATCAATTGGTATCTCCGAAAGTTTTAGAAGTGATATAGGGGTCAAGCAAGGGTGCCCATTGTCCCCTACCCTTTTTGGTTTATATATAGACAAACTTGAAGAGTGGTTAAACTTGCAGGAGGGTGATGGTCTTCTTTTGGGCGAGTTTGTGATAAGGCTTCTCTTGTATGCAGATGGTCTTATTCTCATTGTTAAATCTACTCTTGGGTTGCAATAACACTTAATTTCCCTTGAGCACTTGTGTAGTACAATGGGGATGCAAGTCAATACTAGCAAGACGAAAGTGGTAGTTTTCTCTAGCAAAAGAAAACAAAAACATAATCAACATAAGTTCTACTTTGAAAGAAACACTCTTGATGAAGTGGCAGATTACAAATACCTCGGAATTGACTTCAACAAAAATCTAAGTTGGGAAGGTTGCAGAAAGAAAAGAACTTTGGGAGGTTAGAAAGTGTTATATGCTTTCCAAAATAGGTGCAGAAAGGCAGAGCTATGGGATTGGAAGACAATGCAAACTCTCTTTGGGCTTTTAGTGATCCTGGTGGTTCTCTATGGTTGTGAAGTATGGGCCAGCAGTACATCTAAATTACAGTGGAAGCAAATTGAGAAGATTCAAAAACACTTGATTACAAACAAGTTTAAAATTAAAAGTCTAGTTCCTTATGATATCATGCTGAATGAAATGGGGGATGTTCCTATTGAAGCAATTGTTATGGTGCGTCTCATAAGATATCTAAAAAAAATTGAGCAAATGGAAGACGATCGATGGTGTAAGGTCGTCTTCAATGACATATTGTGCAAAAGAAAGAAGACATGGATGTGACAAAATATTAAATGGCTTAGTAAATGGGATATTCACTTGAACAGGTGCCCTACGAACAATAAAGAGATGAAGACTTTTGTTATTGATAGGTTCCACAAGCGAACCTGGGATCAAGGGCTATGGAGAAAGAAAAAGTATTATATTGAAGAGTTTAACCGCACTTACAATCATCATCAAAAAGCATACATAGGGGCCAATATATCTTGGAGAGCCAAAATGTTTATTGTCTGATTAAGAACCAATTCCCATCAACTCCATTGTGAAACGGGGCATTGGAAAAGACCAAAGGAAGCTTGGGAAGAAAGAGTGTGTATGTTTTGTACCTCCGGAAAAGTGGAAAAGTGGAAACAGAAAAACATTTCATTTTAAAGTGTGAAGCTTTCAAAGACATTAGGAACAGTTATGTAAGTATCTTGACAGCTAGCTCTTGGAATAATTTATTCAACGAAGGAACAGTGGAGAAATTAGAAGAATTCATCATCAAGTTGAACAAGAAAAGCGTTGAAATGCAAAAATCAGTTTCTGAGACAGTCTTTCCCATAGGCTATTGTTAACCTCGTAGAGGTTAAAATTTATTTTTTTCTTTCTTATATCTCACAATTCAAAATATCGTCCAACTCCCACTTATTTACTTTACTGATGGGATGGACCATGCCCTTTAACGCCTTCAATATAAAATCGTTTTAGCATTACTAGTTCTATCCACTCCATGGGCACATTTTCATATGTTCTCACAATAACAAATGGATTAAAACGTATGGGCAACTCATGTTGGGGATTTTCTCTTTCTAGATTCGTTCTTGTCGACTTGGGGATTGTACGAGTGTTCCATTCCAGCTGTCAAGAACAAGATATGCAACCGTTCAAATAGTAATTGTTCTTGCTGTGTACAACACCAGCCACAGTGAACTTTTGCCATTGCTGCAAATACGGCAAATCTGGAAAATGCCCCATATCTAGAATTGAAGCGGCATCGTTGACCATGCAAAGGTCGTATGTTCTTTTAAAATCGAGACCTGTGCGTTCTCATAAATCGTGACTGAAACCGTCGCTCCCATTCTGTAAGGAAATATTTATTGTATCCGGAGGGCTTCCTTTCGTTGCCTCCGATGAGATTTGGAGGACTTTCCCTCTTTGCCTCTGATTTCTCATCGGAGGAGTTCCTCTCCTTGCCTCCGATGAGATTTGGCAATGTTCATTTCATGCCTTCCGAAGACGATCGGCGTAGTTTCCTTCATGTCCTCCGAAGACATTTGGAGCAGTTCATATTAACCTTGTCGATGAGCCATCGAAGCACTTCCTTTCGTTGCTTCCGATGGGCTTCGGCTAAGTTTTTCTCTACTTTGTCAATGGATTCAGAGCTCTTCCTGTGAACAGGCCAAATAAAACTCCACAGTACTCGTAGGTTTCATATTATTAATTCAAAATGCGGATACATTTTATATATATACGCGGATAAGTTAAGCAGCGGATAGAGAGTTAAGTGGTTGATAGTTCTGAACGGTTAAACAAACTGCAGATAACTGCCGGAGGATAAACAAACTGTAACTGTTCAAAGATTAGTTAACATTTCCCCCTTAATCCTAAGGGACATTTGTCCTCCCAAGCATCATTTGAAATTTTTCAAATTTCTCTCGACCCAAAGCTTTAGTAAAGATGTCCGCAATTTGCTCTGAAGTGGAATAATGATTAAGATGAATGGTTTTGGCCTCAACATGATGTCAAATCAAATGATATTTGGTGTTGATATGTTTGGTTCGATCATGGAATTTAGGATTTTTGGCCAATTGTATTGCAGAAGTATTGTCAACAAAGAGAGGCGTCGAAGTCATATGTTTCTCCTGCAAGTCTTCAAGAATTTTTCGAAGCCAAATGATTTATTTTGTGGCTTGCGCTGCTACAACTTATTTGGCTTCAGTTGTAGAATCAGCAGGAACTGATTGCTTTCGTGATCTCCAAGTGATGGTTGTTGATCCAAGATTCATCAAATAACCTGAAGTAGACACCTCATGCTCTTTATCTCCGTCAAAATCAAAATCTGAATAACCAATGAGATGGAAGTCTGAAACTTTAGAATATTTGATGCCATATGATTGAGTGCCTTTTAAATATTTGAGCACTCGTTTTGCTGCTGTCCAATGACCTTCACAAGGCTGATACATAAACCTGGAAAGTATTCCTACAACAAAAATTATGTCGGGACGAGTAGCAGTAAGATAAATTTAACTTCCAACAAGTTGTTTGTACTTTGTTGGATCTTCAAATGCACTACCTTCATTTGAAGTAAGCTTTAGATTCTATTCCATTGGAGTAGAAACAGGATTACAATCCTTCATCTCAAATTTTCTCAATAGTTCTCCAGTATATTTCTTCTGAGAAATAAAAATGTGTTTCGGTTTTTGATCTACTTCGATCCCTAGATAATAATGTAGTAATCCCAAATCTGTCATATCAAAAACCTTTTGCAACTCTTTTTTAATAGATGTTATATAATCATCAATATTCTTGTGATAAGCAAATCATCTACATAGACAACTAGATATAGAACTGATCTTCCAACTTTCTTAACAAATAAAGTTGCATCATCTAGATTGAAATGCTTATAATTCAACTTAAGAAGATGTTCATTTAACTTTTCATACCAAGCACAAGGTGCTTGTTTTAAACCATACAATGATTTTATCAATTTGCATACTTTATGTTATTTTCCTTTAACAGAAAAACCCTCTAGCTGCAACATATAGACATCTTTTAAATCTCCATTTAAAAAGGCAGTTTTTACATCCATGTGATGTATTTTCCATCATTTTTGCGCTGCAAGAGAAAATAAAGTTCTAATAGTACCCCATTTCGATGTAGGAGCAAATATTTTTGTATAATCGATACCTTATTTTTGTGTATACCCATTTGCTACAAGTCTTGTTTTGTGCTTATCAAGAGAACCATCAGCTTTATATTTAGTTTTATAAACCCACTTACTACCAATTGGTTTGATGCCAATAGGAGGATCCACCAACCTCCAAGTGTCATTTTTAATAAGAGCATCATACTCTTTTTGCGTTGCATTTTTTGATTCATTACAACTAGTGGCTTCTTCAGAAGTAGTTGGTTCATTAACAGCAGAAAAGTTTAACTCAAATTAACCATACATTTTTGGCATTGTCTTGGTTCGTGTTGATCTGCGTATGGATTGCTGCAATGTTTGTTTAGTTTCAAGAGTCTTTGAAATAGGTTCTTCAGGACCATTATTATCCTCCAATTTTTCCTCAGTAGAAATATTATTATCAACCAATTGTTCTTCTACAAAAACATTATTATCATCAAAAACATTGCTATCAACTAATTTTTCTTCATTCTTTGATGTGGTCTCGTTCTCTAGTGTTGTTGAAGGAAAATCCACAGACTTGTCTAGAATATGAATCCCCCCTTCAAGATGTGGGAGATCATTATCTCATTCATAATAAAACTTCTTGGAAGAGAATCTATCAAAATGATTGAGTTGTCTATCAATAGTAGAAGCATCTTTAGCAAATTCAAGAAAAACAACATCTCCTGAAACAATAAATTTTTTGTTTTCCTCATCATACAATCGATAAGCTCAGGAGGTATTAAAATACCCCAAGGACAACTATTGTGAATATAAACGGCACAAAGTATTGCTTCTCCCCAAAACATCAACCTAACATTCTGAAAAAACATCATTGGCCTTACCGTATTAAACTAAGTTTTGTTCATGGGCTCTGCTACACCGTTTTGTTGTGGAGTATAAGGAACGGTGGTATGATGTTTAATACCATTATCTTGTAAGTACTTTTCAAATTCATTAGAGGTGTATTCACCACCATTATCTGATCGTAGAGTGCCAATATTAAGTTGAGTTTCATTTGTAATCCATAAATGAAAATTCTTAAAAGTTGCAAAAAC
>ML791691.1:45133-59366 GCA_009831015.1 Picea engelmannii | reverse complement strand
AAAATACAAGCATTACATGGAGAAAGCTTTCTTGGAATAGTAGGAAGCCCTTGAATACCTTGTTGTTTCATAATCTGGATACTATCATAATTAATATGACCAAAACGAGCATGCCACAATAAGCTGGAAGACAAAGTATCACTCTAATGAGCCAAAAGAGTTGAATTAGATTGAAAAGAGAATGTCCCTTTAAGTTTTAAAAGTTTGTCGTCTTCAATACCAGTCATAACAATCACCTGATCAAATGATTTTCTTATTTCAATTATACCATCAAACATATGTATAGAATGTCCTTGTTGCCTGATATGTATGAGAGACATTAGATTTCTTTTTAATTGAGGAATGTAAAGAACATCATGCAAAATATAATCAGCAAGTCCTGGTAGGCTAAGTCGAATAGATCCAATTCATGAAGGCTTTAACTGGGACTTATTAGCAAAATAAACTATTCCATCAATGTGATTACTCAATGTCTCAAAAAAATCTCTTCTGAAGGTCATATGGCAAGTGGCTCCAGTATCTAAAATCCAAGTGTCTTCCCAAGAAGCAAAAGAAGTGCTAAAAACTTCATTGATACTAAGATTACAATGTGCAACAATATAGTTGGCAAATTTAGGTGGTTTTCCTTTGTTTGGAGGTTGTTGCTCTTTCTTCTCACTAATCCTTTCCCAAGGAATGCGACAATGAGAAGAGGTGTGACCCAATTTACCACACTTATAGCACTTAAGAGATTGTTTATAATTCTAAAAATGTTTTTGTTGTCTATCATCTTGTTGTCTGTCTCCTTGATGATAATGACGCCCCTTGCCTCTAAATGGTCTCCTACCACGACCTCTATTACTATTATCAAATCTAGCAAACTCTCCTCTAGGTTTCTGCGCTTTCTGTGTAAGACACAAAGTCTCAACTGTGGAAGTGGAAAAAGATTCATTCTTCCCAAAAGCTTTCTCTTTCAGCAATTTTGTCTACAAGTTTATCAAAAGTCATGGTTTTCATCTGTCCACTAGCTTGAAGAGACTCTAAGTAGTGTGAATAGGTAGGATATTAAGCTTTAATAAATGTTGAGTTGTAAATCAACTTCGACACCAATTGAGTCGATATCATGAAAAAGAGCTTTAATTTTGGAAGCTAACTTCATGGGATTATTATCTTTCAGTTCCATATTAAACAACTTCATCAACAATTGTATAATTTTCAGCTATGAATGGGAGTCATAAAGATCTTTTAATTTATCTAATGCTTTAAACGTTGTGGTGTTGGAAAGAATATGTCTGCTTACCTCTTCAGTGACTGAGGCAAAAATTAAAGCATGTGCCTTTTTATCTTTACTCTTCCAAATTACAAGTTGTCTGGCATCTGTAGGTTGCTCTGGGTCATTGTCATCCTTGCCTTCACAAATTTCCTACCATAAATCATTAAAAATAAGAGTATTTTTTATTTTTCGAAACCATTCTTGGTAATTTTCTTGTCCAGAGAGCACTACTCCAACAATTGATACTAATGAATGCATTGTAAACTAATCTTTGTAAATGAAATTCAAAAAAAAGAAACATTTGTAGGTTGCTCTGGGTCATTGTCATCCTTGCCTTCACAAATTTCCTCCCATAAATCATTAAAAATAAGAGTATTTTTTATTTTTCGAAACCATTCTTGGTAATTTTCTTGTCCAGAGAGCACTACTCCCACAATTGATACTAATGAATGCATTGTAAACTAATCTCTGTAAATGAAATTCAAAAAATAAAAAATCACAACAACTACACCTTCGACCTTGGCTGCTCTGTAGACTGCTCACAGGGGCTCCCATACAAAAGCCCAGTGACTGGATGCTAGAGGGCCTTTGGGCACTCGTTGTACGGCTTTAATCAATGCATTGGATAGATGTATGAAATGTTGCCACAATCTCCAACGATTTCAACTCTAGAATGTCAGAGTTGTACACAGGTGGCTTCTCTCAAATCTGGAGCTCATGCAAACACACAAAATACACGCAGGCACACAATAGCATGGAGTTTTTTTAAAAAAAACGTTTGATACCACTATAAACAGGCCAAATAAAACTCCACAGTACTCGTAGGTTTCATATTATTAATTCAAAATGCAGATACATTTTATATATATACGTGGATAGACAATTAAGCAGTTGATAGTTCTGAGCGGTTAAACGAACTGCAGATAACTGTCGGAGGATAAACAAACTATAATTGTCGGAGGATTAGCTAACATCTTCCTTTTAAGTCCTTTGATGACTTTCGACAGAGTTTATCTCATTCCCTCTGATGGATATTCAGAGCCCTCCTTCCCACTGAAGGAAAAAATGTGTTAAAATTTCAAATTTAAATGACTCAGTGCCATTTTAAAATTTCTTCTCCTTTTAAAGTTCAAATGTTTTAAATGAAATTTAAAATTATATTATTTTAATTTAAACTAAAATCATTTCAATACAAATTAACGATGCTTAACCCAAGAATTATATGAGTGTCACTGTCATATTCATTAATGATTATGGAAATCGTTTCTAATTAAAATTTTAATCTTCAAACCTCTGTGCGAAGGAGACGGAACATCTTACTCAAGCGGTTTTGAGAGGGGACTTGGAGGCGGAGCAAGGACACTTAACCAATCACCTTAAACCTTATGCAAGTGCTATTGCAGAAAAACTTTAATGCTCGTAACTTTCTCATCTGACGTCGGATTGGAGTATCGTCTTTTGCACTGTGAAGAACGCGAAGAGGCGCTTTCGGCGATCCGACTAATTGCGTCATACAAACATTTATTCCTCGTAACCATTGATGAGGTCGGTTTAGGTCAGAAACCCTAAGTGATTCGTTCTGGTACTTGTGGGCGTTGGATTTCGATTATGTGAGTTGCATTGCAATCGCAATCGCGGAAATCATTTGATTGGTTTGTTTTTGGTAAGAAAAAATTATTTGGAGAGACAATGAAAATTGTGCTCAAAGGCATTTTTTAATGAAAGTACGAGTCCCGCATTTTCTGTTGCTTCGTTCAAAATTGATTCCACAAGTTCCCGTGTCATCTATGATGTATAGGGACTTAGTTCATCCATTGAGGCTGGTGTCATTGACACGAAATTATAAATCTGCCAAAACAGCCAACTAACATTCGGAGCGCTTAGTACTGTCTAGGAGTTGAGAGGTTCGAGTTTCTTCCGAAGTGTGTTTCAAAGCCAGCACAAAACCAACAGGTGTTGTGGTTAACCCGTCTGACACTAGACTATGCTTTCACAATCCAAATTCAGTCATAAAATCAAGAAACAACAAACTAAACAAGTTGGTACGATGTGCACGATGAAATATATTGGTGAGACCACAAACTTGATTACGAGTGTAATATGAAGTAGGGCAGTTTTCTAATTAGGCGTGAAGAGCTTAGTCACTATAAATGTTTAGGAGACTGACCGACGAGCACAGCAAGAAGGATCTGAGTTGAGAGGAGGATGAAATAGGCCTCAAAGTGAAGGTGGACTACATTGACCTGATCAGCGCTGCCAAGAGGGAGAATATCGTAGTCAATGTGCTCAGCGACGACGAGGGGTTGACATCCTTCTACTGGTGTATCAACGACAGAAGAGGAAAACAAACAGTGCATCATCTAGGGAGACATTATCAATATGTGATGCGTCGATGAAGATGAAAAGGAGTTAACCGACGAAAGGCATGTGTGCGGCGAAGGTAATCGTGTGAACATTACCAATGTGTTGGCATTGATCACGCAAAATTCGTCAGTGATAAAGACGTGTCAATGAGGTTTACTGGAAGCGTGTCGACACATCAACGAAGTTCGAAGGATGGTGGCCTATGTATCATCGAAGACATCACTAGCACGCCAATGTGTAGGTGGATGAAAGAATGCATTCGCCAATACATTATGTATCGGCGCAGGAAGAAGGAACTCGTTTAAGTGTGGGTCGACAAGTCTTTAAGAGAAACTAGAAATGGTAAGGTGAGAAGAGTGAGAGGAAGACTCAGGCTTAGTCGTTCACACGAGAGAGAGAGAGAGTGAGGGTCCTAGTAGGAAAAATTGGAGGGGGGGGCAATTTCTTATCTTAGAGAGACGTTAAGACAAGAAATTTGGGAGGTTTGTGTGCACACGTAACAGGAAATTTAAAAGGTATAAGGTGTTTTTTACATTATTCTAACTTATCATCTTACTCATTAAGATTACAAGGCACTTATATAAAGGTGTTTTTTACATTATACAATAGGTCTAAGAGACGTTACATCATATACCCAAAAGTTATAGTAATTTACTAGCATATCTTCCCTTCTAGAGAAAGCAAGGATAATTCCCAAGAATAACCCAAAGATGCATGAATCCCTAGACAATGCACCCAAAAACGTTTCTAGAGGTCCACAAGAGCTAGTGTGTCTTTCATAGGTAAACCCAATGAACTCAATCAAATTTGATATCGAGACTTTTGTCAACTTTTACATAAAAACATCAAAATCAAACTAACCCTTGGGGTACTTCAGGGCATTAAACTTCTCTTGCGAGAATTTAAACTGGAGATTGAATTTCATGTGGCTACCCTTACTAATATAAAGCACACATCAAAAGTGCACAAGAGCTCTGGCCAAACCACACCTCACAAAGTGGATGTGTATGTCATATTTTGAACTCTTACAATGAATGGTAAATTGGACCATAAGTTGAATGATACTCTCACAACATTTTGGATGGAGTTGTTTTCAGTTAACAATTTTACCTTTATTCAAGCTTGTCTTGGTGTGTTTTCAAGCTTCAAAAAATAAATTATAACTCCTCCATGAGAAACTCTAAACTTGGGCAATTTTCTTGAAGGTTTTATAGCTATCTAGAGCCCTTCATGGATGTCGCTTCGCTATCTTTATTGCCTTCTCTGAATCTTGCTCTCTTTTCGTTGTGGTTTCCCTTAGGTTGGCAATTTGGCTCTTTAGATGTTTTCACATTAAAATAATGTTTAGATATGTTCTCTTTTCACATTAAATGCTGAATTTTAATTTTTTTCTATATTTTGTTTACATGACACGTTTCTTCCACCTGGGCTGTAAGAAGGCCTAGACACTTACACTTCTCTTAGTGTAATTAAAAACATTGTAGCAATTAAGATAATTGACTGCTTTCCATACCTGTGTTATTTTCATTGGAGCCAACATGGCAACATACAACTCCAATAATACACAAACAAAAATGGCCAGGATATTAAACATCACTTGACTACACAACTTGCATGACACACTTGGCTAAAAAATAGTGGCAAATAACGATAACAAGTATGATCCATAAAGGCTGGACTTATAGCCCACACGTCTCACCAATACAGATACTCTGCAGAAATGAACATTGTTCTCTGCAATCCCTGCTCAGAATTGATTACAAGGCCCATTTATTGATGCCAAATCAATTGAATGAAAGCTCTGTTCTAGGAATTAAGCAGAGGTCTTTGTTCCCGGAATTCACTGCAGGGCTTATGTTCTTTTATGTTTTCAAGTGCCAATTGAGTGACACGCACTCCAAATCTGTTTGTGCAAAAATCTGGCAAGCACTCTAATCCAATTGCTCACATATGTCATGTACGAATGTGTACATCTCCTTGAGTGCTATGCATGGCAGTAAAGATGTCCATTCATCAAACCAAACAATTAATGAGATTCTGGTAAATGCATTCATGATTCTCTTTTGAAAACAAGACACATTCAGCTGATTACAAATATGAAGTGTATGGTTAAGCTGAGTGACAGAGTGCTAAGCTCTAAATGTGCAAGAATCACTGTAGCCCCAGGGTGCTACGCTAGCCCAATTGTCCAAGTACGCATACACAGCAAAACAAAAGTATAACCACCGTCATACAAACATGCTTTGGGCCATCTGCAAATTTGTATATCAATCCACCAATCCAAGAACTGTCAAGGCTGTCTTCAGTGGTCTCTTGGCTGGAAAACAAGGCAATGGGGATATGCTTCTGCTCTGACTTGGGGCATCCAATGGCCAACACTACTCCAGCAACAAAGGGAATACAAGTCGCTCTAATAAAGACAACAATGCTTTGCTCAATGGCCACATTTCTCAACACTCCACCAAAAATAATAAATTAATTCATTATATGTAAAGATGAATGCTTTCCAAATTGTCACGTTGCTCCAGCATTAATGTGAATATTCAAACCTTCAATTGAGAACCAACAAACAAAATGTTATCGATACAGGAATGAGCATCGTGTGTATTATCTTGCCATTGATTCCCAATCTTTATTGGAGCAGTCTTATAAACTCTGAATCGTTTTTCCCATATATATGAGTCGAGACAGCATTCAATTGATAGTTATTTTATGAAGGAGCTGTGATGTAAGAGAACAATTTTCATTTTTGCAGAGGATCCATTTTGATGAGATGTGTGGGCTATAAGTCCCGCATTTACAGATCAATGTAATGTACTCACCACCCATAGAGTCAGTTCACACGAAATATCTCCAATGTGTTAGCATATTTCAGTATGGACATTAGGAATGCTACATAAATTACCTTCGTTATAAAATATCAGATTTCATAATGAATCTTCTGCAGTGAAACGCTCGTTTATCTTATTAAAATCTTTATCTGTTGCAATTCTGACATTTCAACCACTGATTCTTTACCAGAAAAGACTCAGTTCACCAAGTCCTGATCTATTATAATGCCGATTGTACTCGACAACAAACATCAATTTCAGATCTTAAAATGACTCGCCGCTGCTTTGCAGGATTTTCAACAGTGGATATGGCATTGATGGTCAATGCTACTTTTTTCAGCCCAAAATGCAGCTATAGTTGTTCCATTCCATACTTTCTAGGGAGGTGTATGGACAACCCTCTTGTTGCATAACCCTTGGAAAAAACAATACATGTAGGAGTAACTCGGGTTACAATGATTCAATAAAATCCACAAGAATTACCAAGCTGTTTGGTAGTGAAATTGCAACTAATAGCTTGCACCAAATGGAAGGTTCCATTAAACAAAATCAGAGAACACATCAAGCTCTTGATTGTCAATCATCAAAGAATGACTCGGAAGTGCCTTTCCAAAGCCTTTTCTGGAGTGAAATATCTTTTGGCCAGATTAGCTCTGTCTCACATCCAGCCATAGAGAAATATCGTTCCAATAACATCTGAAGGAAACACAACTTGGTTGATATCAGGTCAAGCTTCTATGTAAATAATATGCTAGAAAGAAACAAAAATGTACAGAGAAAATTACCATCAGATTATCTTTATGCAATGTTATGAATTAAAGAAGAAAGAACGCACCACAGCAGCATATGCATCACTCTGTTCTTGACGAGCATGTTTTTTCAAACCTCTGAAAACCATGCAAAGGTTTCTGTTATTAGTAATTATATAATCACAAATTTCGTACATCTATAAGCATACATCACTTGGACACAAAATATGACAGAATACACTTCCAGTTTATATATAAAAATGAAACATGACAATCCTCTCTTTATAAATTGCTGATAAAACTGCATCACGTTTTCAAGTTTCAACATGTATTTCCTTGGTACTTCTGATATTTGTCTTTTCTACATATTAACTCCATCCAACGTTTGGACCAATCTGTATTAAGAAAACATGATTCACTTCCTCGGTAAACAACACATTGGCTTGAATTGGAGAGCTACTTCAACAGCTCAATGTGTTCTGAAAATGCTTATGGAAGTTTATCCCCAGGGTCTATCATGAAAGGAGAGCTCTGTCATTGCAGTCCTCATTAGTGGGAATATATATCAAATGAATATGCATATATCACCTTGGCAGCATACTTCATAATCCTACGTCATGCTCCAAGAACTGGGTGCAAAGCTGATTGGAAGAGTATGGAATCTGGATGAAAATATCCTTCCCTTGGATTTCAAACAAAACAGTTTTTCGTGAGTGTTTGAAATGGATAAAAGCCACAACTAGGAGTAAACCAGAGACCCTTGAATTCTCATTAAAATACTTCCATTTTCAGTCGTTGGTCCACAATTTCTCCGCTTGGAAAACTACAGCCACCTATTCCAAGCATTAATTGAAATTCTTAAACATCGCATGTCATATTCAGACTTTATGGAAGATCTTGTAGCATTAGTATGTGAGCCTCAACTAGGACACTAACCAAGGACATATCCTTAGATCCATTCTCTCATATCTGTCTGTGATTATCTTTCGAAATAAAACACTAGATCAAGGTGCAGTTTGTTTCCAGGTTCTTCAAGTAAAACGTGGGCAAACAGTGACTCACACAAACACACTCAATGTATGTTTTGAAGTGTAATAACACTGATGAGAGGACCTTTCCATTTAGCTCAAGATGATCACAAAGAGAATAGTATGTTATAAGTGTCAACACTGATGAGGACCTTTCCTTTTAGCTCAAGATGATCACAAAAAGAATAGGTATGCCCCTAATGGTATGGTGTCGGTTCAAACCTCAGACAAGGTCTATGATGAACTTCCAGAAGTAGCTAGCAAAAGAGCAAGGCCAATAATGTCTTTCAAGACAACATCTAGTGTACTAGTAAAGCTTTATATAGTCATGGCCAAGCAAATCCCCACTACCAGCACTTCTTCCCTTTTTTTTAGCAAATGTATCTTGTATTTCATCACATCATTGCATCAGAGGTGAGTACACAGACTACCTCTACATAAATAGGTGAAGAAAGCCAACATATCCACCTTGTCTCCAGCCTCAAGAGCATCTACACTTTTCCTGAAATACACCCATCAAAGACATCTAACAGCCTACCACTCAGTTTTCCAACTAGTAAGAATGCACTCCTATTACCACTGACCCAGAAGAACAAGTTACTGATAGATACAGGCCTACTCTTTAAATGCCACTTTAAAGAAAACACTAGACTGAATTCATATAAAAGCAAAGCCACCATGATGTATCCGATAATAGTTTAAAGATAAGCATAAGAGGATTGGCTGTTTATGTCATCATTCCCTTTTGATAGAGCCTAACTACATTCATGATTTTCATTCTCACCAATATCAAACTCCACCAATACAAAATAATGAAAGAAACAAAGCAATGAATACATTCTTAAAGATGAAAATGTTCCGCTCTTCAAAACAAATATTTGCATTCCATTCTCTCTTAAAGACCAAAAACAACAAAAACAGAAGATATATTTTATGTTCCCGTGAATTTAGGCCTACATCACCTAGAACAGGGAAGCGGGTGTTAGTTTAATAAAGGTATGGATTCCGATATGCACTTCTTAAAATTTCACGAAACAGCACGTTTGTCTTAGTACTTCCCCATGCAGAATAGCAGCAGCTCTAGCACCAAAGAAAGATGGGATGCAGTAGAGATGTGTATTGAGTCTTGACTACAGAGCACTAAATATGATCATAATCCAGAATTGATACGATTCAAAATATCAAACATTTCGGTCGACCATCTCTGTGGAGCAAATATCTCTTCAAGTTCAACCTGAAGTCGAGATATCAACAGGTTCAAGAAAGCAAAAAGACACTTGGAAGACAACTTTTAAAACTCAGCAACGGTTTTGTAAAATTAGATAGTAATGCCATTTGGAAAACCGATGGATCGCCAGCATTCCAGAAGCTAATGAACGGAGTACTCAGAACCAACCTGGATAACTTTGTCACTTTCTATCTCAAATGACATCCTCATTTACAGCAAGACGTGGACAGAGCATCCACAACATGTTGAAGTTGTATTGTAAAAGTTGAGAAGTATAAGCTTCAGGTGAATTCAAAGATGAGTTCATTCCCCACGAACTTGACAGCTTATTTGAGCTACATTGTTGATGCAGATGGATTGCATATCTATTATCGACCCAAAGAAGATTCAAGTCATAGCCAAGTGATCAACACCACTCTATTGAACAGATTTGCAAAGTTACCTACAGATGACTTACTACCTCTAGAAATTTATTTTGCATTACTCTTGCATCACATTATGTCATTACCACATCACCTTTGAATGCTTTGATAAACAAAAATGCAGAATTCAGTGAGACTGGCAGGTAGCTGCAGCCCTTCAACGAATTAAAGTGGGTGATATGCAATGCACCTGTACTAACACCAAGTGAACTCAGACTGCCATTTGAAATGGAGACTAGCGCACCAGGATATGCCATGGGAGCCATGCTCACCAAATAAGGCAAGCTGATAGCATTCACTTGGACGTATCCTCTGATATAGTGATCAAGTATCCAAGCCTATATTAAGGAGATGTGTGAACATGCAAGCAGTTAAGCCACACTAATGACACTCTCTACCAGGTAAGGAGATGATTGTGCATACTAATCACAAACCATTATAGTGTTTGCAGACTCAATCAAAACTACAGACTAATCACAAACCATTATAGTGTTTGCAGACTCAATCAAAACTACAGGAGAATTGAGATTTCAATTGAGTCAAATACTTTCAACAGTTCAACTGTTACTTGTAGCCTTGAGAACATTAATTGAAGTAAGTCAAAGCATAGAAGACATTATCTAGAAGTTAAATCAGGGATCATAATGACTACCACAACCTCGACACACTCTTTGTACCTCAACATTAAACATTAGAGTTGATTCAAGAAGCACACCAATCCAAGATAGATGGTGACTTTACAGCGCGAAAGATATTAAATAATCTATAAAGGTACTTCTACTGGCCAGAGCTGGAACAAGAAGTAGAAGAGTACATTCAGGAGTGTACACCACACAGCACATAGAAACAAGTGATGAACGCTTGACCTCTACACACTTCTGCCAGTGTCAACCAGGCTACGGGAGTCGATTTCAATGGACATCCTAAAGGGCTTCCCAACCACATTGATACACAACGATTACATTATGGTCATTGTCAACAAATTCAACAAGATGGCAATTCTGATTCTATGTAAGAAAACCATTACATGGCAAAAGACCACAAACTTGTTCTTCAAACATGTCTTGGTGAATTTTGGATTGATAACATCCATTATTTCTGTCAAGGACAGTTGATTCCTTACTCACCTTTGGAATGCATTGCGGTCTCTTATGGATACAAAGATTAAGAAGAGCACAATGTTTCACCAGCAGATGGATAGAAAGACTTAATTAGTAAATCAAACAATAGAATTTACAGGCATTGACATCCAAGACAGGGAATAGAACTCCACTGAAAAATCACCATTTGAAACATGTTTCACATTTCAACTTCAAGCACCACTGATTCTTACAGTACAAAACACATTGCTAAAGACCCTATAAGAAAAAATTGCCTATTGCCAGGCTAAGAAGTTTGTTGACCACAATAAAGTAGGCATTGAAAAAGACCCGGAAGAAATACAAGGAGCAACATGACAATCACTGAATCAACCACAAATTCAAAGTCAAAATAAAGTATGGCGGCATCTGTTAAAACTTAAAAGTAGAGTTCAAGGGGAAGAACATAAATGATAAAATTGAGGTCAATTTCATATCAACTATTTCAAATTATGGAACATAGGGGAGACAATGTCTTTAAATTAGTTCAACCACCATACTTTGGCATCCACCCAATATGTGATGTTGAGAAGCTGAAACTTGTCAGGAGGTCGATGCTTGAAAAAGAAAAAGAAAATAGAGTCAAAATGCCAAACACGACTGGTTGGATCCCAGAGATAGGTCAGTCTTTTGATAAAAAATCCATACTGCAAGTTGAGGAGAAGACGACAACGAAAAGTACATGAAAACTATACCAAGTCAGCAGATCAGGGCAAATACCTCCAAATAGCAAATAGTTGACAGAAAAACAAATTGAAAGACAAATTCCTCATTTATGAGACGAGATGGAGAAGCATCTTCCTTTAAGGGAGGAGGCTCAATCCACCCTAGTTGAATCAACACATATAAGTTGACTTAATAGCCAACTCAACTTTCTTTCCACTTGGTGATTTAACGATTCTACCCAAGTCAACTTTGACTTGACTTAGTTTGATGAGTTGACAGCCTTACCCAAGCCAATTCTGACTTGTCTCATTGATTCATCACCACTCAACAATGACTCGACATGTTGACTCAACTCAATTAATTGATTTAATTAATAACGCCATTGACTAACAAGAAGGTTAACCATCGTGATAGTGGTAAGCATCTGTTTTGAAGGTCGCCAGAAGAGATGACTTGTGTAGCCCAAATTATTTCTCTCTAGTTGATATCCATTGTAATGACTAACAACCTCATTGGTATATTTTATACCCTAATCGTGCAAATCATTCAAGGACAAATATGAAATGATCCGATCATAGACTATTATCTATAGCACTCTTAAGTAAGATTCAAAAGTTCTAGTTGAAAAATAGAGTTAAGCATTAAAAGCATAAAGCATAGAACTCAGGCAGATGATAGTTGAGAATTATGATTCCTAGCTTGAAAATCCAAAAGTTCCTTTGAGAAGCTTGTGTAGCCAAGGGAACCTAGTCAGTGTTGTATATCTCTCCGATATATCGCCAATATTCCGATAACTTCCAAGTTAAACACCTGTCCGATATATACGAAATATTCCGAGATATCTCGAGTTAGACCCCTATCTTGTGACATTTTCCGAGATATTCCGATATTTTTCGTCGATGTCATCAAGAAGTTACATTGCAGACCCTCGCCAATACTTTCCCCAAGACAAGATATACAGCATTGAACTTAGTCTCTATAATATACATCATATTGTATCAATATTATTCTATAAAAACGCTATTAGACGTGTTATGGCACAAGTTGTAGGTTGGGAAAAGCCCGACCCAACCAAGGAACAAGTGCTACAACTATGGAATCCTACACCCAATGTCACCTCGATGGAGGTCCCGCACTTCAAGGGTGACTAGGTCACTCTAGGGAGGCGATCCCGATGGCCCTAGGGGGATTGAGACGGAGATGGCAGGAAGTGGAAATGGATCCCCTAGAAGTCC
Organism: Picea engelmannii; assembly: GCA_009831015.1. NCBI lineage: Eukaryota > Viridiplantae > Streptophyta > Pinopsida > Pinales > Pinaceae > Picea > Picea engelmannii. The sequence goes on along the minus strand of ML791691.1, from coordinate 46,452 downwards.
AGTCTAAATGGAAAGGAAGGTAGGGAGAGATGCCTTGCAAGTTAAGTAATGGCTGCCCCACAGGTATAGTGCTTTTTCGGATGATTGTACCTGCCCGAGACACAAGAAAACAAACCTTGCAACAACATATGTTAGTTGGATCATCAAGTTAAGCTCGCTGTACCTAATTTGCAGCAATAGATGAAAGTATATATCAACAAGAAAAAGATACTATAAGCTGCTCAATATGTGCTCAAGATCAAGTAGAAAATGCAAGAAAAAGACTAGCAATTGACTAGCTAAACTCAAGATGAAAAACCAATACTCTTAGCACAAAGATTAGGCTGCTGTAAACACTTGTCTGCAGCAAATTATATCAGCCTTATGGCTGTAACATTCAATGTGTTACAGCAAGGAAATCAGCCACTAGAATCCCCTCAAAATTTGCCAAAAAGTGCACTAAGACAAGAAGAGTATATGTGCAAACTTTGAACAAAAACCAATGGTTGATAAGAGGGTTATGAAAGCAAGTATGTTTGGGTTTCTGCAGCCCTAATGGCTGAAGATGCAAATTTGTAACAGCAGCAATAAGTAGCTCTTAGATGAGGATGCCCCAGTGGCTGTGAGGTGCCCAAGGCACAAGGAAGACAATCCACTTTGCAAGAAGTAAAAATGACAAAGTTTCACGTTTCCCAATGCAATAATTTATATCTCCCATGCAACAAATTAATGACTAGTGACTTTACTATTGGGTTAATGGAGTCACAAGGAGCTTAGAGAAGCTACCTCATTGGGGGTGTAAGCCCTTTTACTTCCCAAGGCAAGTTTCTCTAAGCTAGGGTTTAAACTAAGAGGGTGTATGCCCTTATACTTCTCTTAGCAAACCCTTGTCAATAAATGAGATGAAGAAAAAATGGTGAAGACTATGGTGGGGGTGTATGCTCTTATACTTCCCACCTAGCTCCTAACATAACAACACTTGACTTGAATAAAATGATAGCAAGAGAGTAAAAACCATACCAAGATCAAGAGAGATGCTAAGACAATCCACCACAAGAGCTAGAAAATAACCTTCCAAGGCTAGCGCATCACTTATTCCATTAACCATTCACAACCATAGCCATGCACAAGAGCTAAAGAGCTAAGGAGGCCGAAAATTTCAGACCAAAACCTCTCACAAGAGGAGAGTTATCATTTAAAATGAGATCTTATGATTTCTATTTATACAAAAATTAGCCAACATGGCTTGTCCACAAAATAAGGAGTAAAACATAAGATTAGGGGTCAACAACCCTAATCTTGTCCCCTTAACACAATAATATTAAACAATTCACTTAAAA
>ML791691.1:6087-20308 GCA_009831015.1 Picea engelmannii | reverse complement strand
AAAATGAGATCTTATGATTTCTATTTATACAAAAATTAGCCAACATGGCTTGTCCACAAAATAAGGAGTAAAACATAAGATTAGGGGTCAACAACCCTAATCTTGTCCCCTTAACACAATAATATTAAACAATTCACTTAAAACTTCATCTTTTGCACAAATTAAACCCTAATCTAGGATGACGTCACCCCTTTAGTGGACGTTTTTCCACTTTGAGGAGGTCGTTGGTGTTGGAGAAGCACGGAAGGGCCTCCCAAGGCCATGTGTCAAGCATCTAGATGATATCATCTTGGTGAAAACCCTCTTCTCCTCAAAACGTCCAAGTGTAAATGAGTGGCACCTCACCACCAAACCCTAGCCCCCAATATCATGATGTCATGCTCAAAAGTGGGATGTTTTTCCCCTCCTGGGAAAATCGTTTAGCAAGCAATGGGTGGGCTAGGTCATCCAAGTCATCATCAAGCCCGTCCAAATTATCTCTCTCTCATCTGGCATGCGAGCCCCTTGCATCCAACCTGTGGGCTTGTAGCCCCATGGAAGCCCAAGCTAAGCTTGTTCTCCCAAAACTGTCCACCAGCTAGGTCCTGCAAAGACAAATGAACACGCCCTCCAAGGATCTCAAGTCATAACATCATGATAAGTGGATCCAGTCAATAAATAAGCCATCTAAGCATGTGCATCAAAGATTACTATATCAAACAATTAACAGCTCAAAGACACTATGCGACTTGTCAAGCTTAAGTATGGGAGGGTTGACGAGGTGTTCTATTGGGTAGATCTTGCCCTAGGTCAAGGAGAGCCTCCAAGAGGTCCCTCTCTAAGCCATGTAGAGTGTATGAGGTGGATGGGGTCAAGACTCAATGGGAATAGGGCTCATGACATACTAGGGGTCGTAGTGTCTCATTCATGGGTGCCTTTGTAGAGGGTGTGTGGTACCTTCATCCGCAATGCACTTTTTCCAAGCCCATTATTTTCCTGTTTTTCTTTCTTTCTTTATATTTTATTTAGCACAAGGATAGGTTGAAGGTCACTGCCCTAGCGTGGTGACCAGATGGTGGCAATGTCACCCACAAATGCCTAAAAGAAATGAGAAGGTTGGCTCATGATGAGACCCCCTTTCTCTCAACCATGCAACTGAGAGTCACTACCCTGGTTTGGTGACCAGATAATGACAATGTCATACCACTAGATATCCACGGACGTGATAGGTCGGCTCGTGATGAGACCTCAAAATTATCTCTCTCATCTGGCATGCAAACCCCTGGCATCCAACCTGTGGACTTGTAGCCCCATGGAATCCCAAGCTAGGCTTGTTCTCCCAAAACTGTCCACCAGCTAGGTCCTACAAAGACAACTAAACACGCCCTCCAAGGATCTCAAGTCATAACATCATGATAAGTGGATCCAGTCAATAAATAAGCCATTTAAACATGTTCATCAAAGATTACTATATCAAACAATTAACAGCTCAAAGACACTATGCGACTTGTCAAGCTTAAGTATGGGAGGGTTCACGAGGTGTCCTATTGGGTAGATCTTGCCCTAGGTCAAGGAGAGCCTCCAAGAGGTCCTTCTCTAAGCCATGTAAAGTGTATGAGGTGGATGGGGTCAAGACGCAATGGGCATAGGGTTCATGACATATAAGGGGTCGTAGTGTCTCATTCATGGGTGCCTTTGTAGAGGGTGTGTGGTACCTTCATCTGCAATGCACTTTTTCCAAGCCCATCAATTGCCTTTTGTCTTTATTTCTTTATTTTCTTTCATAATAGCATAAGGAGAGATTGAATGTCATTTTCCTGGCGTGGTGACCAGGTGGTGGCAATGTCACCCACAAACACCTAATTGAAATGAGAAGGTTGGCTCGTCATGAGACCCCCTATCTCTCAGCCATGCAACTGAGAGTCTACCCTGGTTTGGTGACCAGATAATGACAATGTCATACCACTAAATATCCATGGACGTGATAGGTCGGCTCGTGATGAGACCTCTTATCCTTCAATCTACCTTTCAGGCATTTCTTTGTTATATTATGGATCCTCTTTTATTCGAAGATGAGCATTTTATTGCTTTCTTGGTTGATCCCTGGGCGAAGCATCTGGAAGGTTCATATATGGATTTTATCTTTTACCCAACACCAACCCCTCTGGGCCTTTAGCCCCTTCTTCCCATAGAATGAGCGTCAACCCCTTCTTGGGTCAATACACCGTAAAATCCCAAGAGATAAGGAAATGGAGGGGAATAATGATGAAAAATGGTAAGTATGGTCGGGAACGGTACAATGGCTCATTAAGGGATTTCCCAGCAGCAAACCCATTCCCAAAGAAGACCACTTACTAGGGCACAATGTCAACCACCAAGGTGGAGCAGGGAAAAAGGCATAATGTCCAAGCACATATCATGAAATCTAGAGCAAGCTAAGATACAACATAATCAAATGGCTTAGGTATTGAAATGATGCTCACCTAATACTGACTTGTACCTCATGGAGCAAGGCCCACTGCCTTCCGGAAGCCAACTGGTGTGGTGGATGCCATTTGTAAACCTGTGACTATCTGTGGTTGTGAGTGGATTTTCCATATGTGCAAAGTGTACTGTTGGTCATGTAGTCTCTCAGCACCGCATATCTGCAACCTGAGGGCCTCAAGACATCATCTCCTCAGTTATCCACAAAATGGGGATAACAAGACGATGTGAGTGATTAATTTATAAACAGGGGATCTAGATGGTGAATGATTCAACCCATCAAGATTTGATACTAGACTTAGCGTTAAGAAGGCAGTCTTGTGACTAAGGCCAACTACCTGCAAACTCGAGTCAATAGAGGATTCTACATCCGGCAACAATAGGCATCCTTTCTTGGAATTTTGCTATCCTAGGAGACATGCTTCTTTGAGGCAACATAGTTGATGACTTTGCTTGTTTAGTGAGTTCAATGCTCCTTCAATCTATAGATATTTGTTTTGATTTCCTCCCTACATATAAGATTTCTCTATATTATTTTTCTCATTTTCTTCTCAATAATTAAAAATTAATGATATAGTTAAGAAGGATGTTTACAGGAGCTTTGTCCAAACTACATGGCTTACCCTTCCCTGTACCCTTAGTCCTAAGTTGGACTTTTATTTGATCTTCAAATTCAAATGGAATGGTTGTTTGCCCTATTTACCTTTGGCATACTAGTCATATGGCCTCGGGTTCCCTCTCAACCAACTCAAGGTCTGCTCCCCTTGGTTGTATGTTGACTATCACATCCCTCTAAAAGACAAGATTTGCAGGCTTTTTTTCCTTCACGAGGCAAACATTGAAGAGGGTTGTCCTTTTTAGTACACGATTTAAGATCTACGGAAGATTCTACTATCAATTTAGAGATGTGGGTGATAGTCTATCCATGTTCTTTAGGCAACCCAATTATAGATGCCCGATTCCATTTATCTAGGAGGTCATTGCCTTCAAGCATTGATCACTCAAAGGTTCAAGAGAGACTATCAATGTAATCATTTCTTTCTTCCATTCTATCACACTAAACGGGAGCATGCAATAGTCTATCAATGTAGTTAATAGTCATGGAGTTGTATTAGACATGTTAGGCTTCACACTCCTACCCAAACTACACTGACTAGATCTGGGTTTGAGGCCCCACAAAGATGTACGAACAAGAGCCACTTGCCACAACACCCCGCTCCATGTTGATGTTTTGGTAGCTGCGGGAGGATCTCTCCCTCCTAGATGACCTTTCTTAGATGCGGAGAAGATTCCGGAAGCAAGAGATCCATTGGACAGATGTTGAAATACCCTAGAAGAAGAAGTCGGCCTAGAAGACTAAAATATAATGAAAAGACACCTTTCCAGAAGAGAAGTCGGCCCAGCTAGAAGGACAGGAAGACTATAAATAAGGAGGCACCCTAGCTCATTTGTTCACTCACTCACACTCTCTCAGCTACACAAAAGCAAGGCGCAAGTTTGGAGAAGGTGAAGCAGTTGTTGCAGTGACTCAGTTTCTTCTTGTTCAGTGTTTTGGTATCTCTCTTGTGCGCTACTCCTTGAGGAGGTGCGCTATCATGGTGTAGTGTTGTTGTTGCAGTTAGGGTGGTATTTCTAGTTGAGCTAGCCTTTATGCTAGGGTTTATCTGTTTGGTCTTGCTTTGTGAACGAAATCTATCTAAGAAAGGTTGTTGGGTTTTTCCCCCATTTGGGGTTTTCCCAGGATAAATCTTGTGTGTTCTTTTGTCTCTTGTTTATGCTGCTACTGCTCAGTACATGATATATATATATTAATGGTAATGAAGTAAGAGAACACAAGTAACACTAATGTTGTGTAAATAAGGAAAACTTAACATGGTTTCAGAGTTGGTTACCTTTAGAACAGTTTGACCACTGGAAGGAAGATCGTTATTGCGGCACCTTGCAGCTGCAATACTTTGTCAAGCTCGTTGAGCACTATCCCAAGGACGTTGGGGATAATTCTTTCACGGCGCAGTCCGGCCTACCCTAGCGCACCCCCTGGAACCATAAACATGCAATTTGGTAAAGTTTGAAAAATTGAGGTTTTTCAATGCTAGGGTTTCTACCAACGAAAAATGTCAACAAGCATGAGAGTTGAAGATAGATTGGATGGAGCAGATAACTTCAAATCCTGCAAGCACGGAGTTCTCCTCATTCTAGAAGAGAATGAGTTATTGGATGACATCAAGCAGATGCTTCCAGAACCAGAAGAAGAAGACGCCAAAGCAAAGTTCAGGAAGAATGAGGTCAATGCCAAGAGGATCTTGACAGACTCAATAAAGGATCATCTGATACCTAATGTATCAGAACTGAAGACACCAAAGGAAATGTTTGATGCCCTAACCAAACTTTATGAAATTAAGAATACCAGTCCAAAGCTTACTTTACGGCATCAACTCATAAACGTGACCATGAACAATTCAAACACAGTAGCCAACTATTTCATGAGGATCTCGCAAATCAAGGACCAATTAGTAGCCATGGGTGATCCAGTAGAAGATGTTGAACTCGTGACTACTACACTCAATGGATTTCCCTGTTAATGTTTAAGCTATTATTAGAGTTCTTTGCATTTCAATAGATAACAATAGCATAAGATAGGATCACTGAGAAATACACAATCACAAGAGACACATCATTTATCCTGGGAAACCCTCATGGGGGAGAAAACCCAGCAAAACTTCCTTATTATAGATAGACAATACAATGCCAAGAGATAACTCAAACAAATACAGAAAGTCCTCTCCCAAGGATGCGCCTCTCTCTCTCTCTCTCTCTTCTCCAACTGCAGCTCCGAAACTTGTCTCTCAATGAACAAGTGAGTGTGTGTGTAAGTGAGGCGCTAGCCTCCTTATTTATACAATTCTGGCACGTGTGGAAGTATCTCTTCACTGACAGGGCCGACTTCTCAATCTGGGTGGTTATAACCACCTTTAGTATATTCTGGAGCCTCTTTAATATATTCTAGGGCTGACTTCTTCTTCTGCCTATTACAATTATATTTTGATCAATCCGCAAAACGGGATTTGGTCCTTTACAATAGCCGACATGATCAATCCGCAATGGGGATTGATCCAATGAATAATATATCAATAATAATTAGAATACACTTTGCAATTACATTATTTCAACACTCCCCCTTAACAAGAAGGGTATTCTATAACAACATCAGGCGAGAGAGAGGACTGCATCATCAACAACATCAGGAGGACAGCATCATCAATATCATCTTGGAACACTGACTGGCGTATCTATAAATCATCGAAAGTTTTCTCATCGGCAGCATCGTCATTCTCAAAGGAATGCAATCATCATCTGCATCAATATGGATTAGTATAAAACTAATACATCATCATCACAGCACAAGGCTGGCCCATCATCACAATACTGGACTGGCTTTACGTCACAGCTATCAAGCTGGAAGCACAGTACTCGTCTTGCTTTACGTCACAGCAATCAAGCTGGAAGCAAGATACTAGACTGGCTTTACGTCACAGCTCTCAAGCTGGAAGCACAATACTAGTCCCATCTCATAGTCTTGCTTTACGTCACAGCAATCAAGCTGGAAGCAAGATACTAGACTAGCTTTACGTCATAGCTATCAAGATGGAAGCACAGTACTAGTCTCATCTCATCGTCTTGGTTTACGTCACAGCAATCAAGCTGGAAGCAAGATACTAGACTGGCTTTATGTCACAGCTATCAAGCTGGAAGCATAGTACTAGTCTCATCTCATCGTCTTGCTTTACGTCACAGCAATCAAGATGGAAGCACGATACTAGACTGGCTTTACGTCACAGCTATCAAGTTGGAAGCACAGTACTAGTCACATCTCATCACAACACTACTCCCCCTTTCAAGGAAGGTCCTTTCGAACTATACCAAGCTTATCTCGAAAGTGCTCAAACTTTACACAAGAGGCTTGGTCAACACATCAGCAACCTGTTCATCCGTGCTAACGTACTGGAGCTTTAGGGCTCCTCTTTGCACCATGTCACAGATGTAATGATATCGGGTCTCTATGTGCTTCGACCTGTCATGGAATACAGGATTCTCTGTCATCTTTATGCAGCTCTGGTTGTCACATAGGATCTTGGTTGCTTCCATCTCTAGGTCAAATAGACCGGTCAACAAATTTCGAAGCCATATAGCTTCGCAGCTAGCAGAACACGCAACAATGTATTATGCTTTCGTTGTGCTGAGAGCAATGTTGGATTGCTTCCTACTCTGCCATGAGATCATGGTTGATCCCAAACTGAAACAGCATCCTGAAGTGCTCTTCCTATTAGAGACACTTCCTGCCCAATCTGAATCAATGTACCCACTCAATGTGAAATCATGATCTCCATCATAACTGAGACCACAATCTAATGTACCCTTAAGGTACCTCATCACATGTTTTGCAGCGACTAGATGAACATGTCTGGCTTCTACCAGAAACTGACTCAAGGTGTTCACGGCAAAACAAATCTCTGGTCTGGGTTCGTCAGGTACATCAGGGATCCAATAATCTGTCTATACATCGTGGCATCAATCAATTCTGACGAAGTGTCGACCAGCAGCTTCAGCTTCGCTTCCATGGGTGTATTCATGGACTTACACTCTAACATGTCGAATCTCTTCAGGATTTCGACTACATACTTCCCTTGGTTAAGGAAGATCCTCTCTGGACTCTACCATACCTCAAAACCTAAGAAATAATGCATTAGGCCAAGGTCTTTCATCTCACATTCTAAAGCAAGTCTCTTCTTACATTCAGTGATGAGCTTTTCTTCTCCAGCTAAGAAAAAGTCATCCACATACAACAATAAAATCACTGGCTCATCGTTCATAACTTTGAAGTAGAGGTTAGAATCTACTTTACTCTTGGTAAAGCCCAAGCTCGTCAGGAAACTATCTATCCGGCCATACCAAGCTCTAGGAGCTTGCTTCAATCCGTACAAAGCCTTCTTCAGGTTGCAGACATGAGACTTCATGTCTTCAACTTCAAATCCTTGAGGTTGCTCTATATACACTTCTTCTTCGATGACACCATTTAGGAAAGCTGCCTTTACGTCCATCTAGTGTAACTTCCACTTCATCTTAGCTACAAGGGCTATGATGGTTCTGATCGAAGTGTATCTGGCTACAGGAGCGAATGTCTCTTCATAGTCAATGCCTTCCTTTTGAGAAAAGCCACGAGCTACAAATCTTGCTTTGTACTTCTCAATACTTCCATCAGCAGCATGTTTTATTTTGAAAAGCCATTTGGAAGATACCACATCCTTACTCTTCGGTCTGGGAACTATTTCCCATACATCGTTCTTTATTATGGATTGGTATTATTTTGTCATGGCATCTGCCCATTCTTTCTTCTGAATGGCTTCTTCAAAGCAAGTAGGCTCTTTCTCTAGGAGATCACACATCAAAGCCATATAACTGGAGAATGGCTTAGGTCTCTTTACTTGTCTCGTGGTTCCTTCGGGAACACCATACTTCTCTCCATCTTGAATAAGCTCTCTTGCCCAAGCAGGCTTCCTTTTATGGGAGATCGTCATCTGAGGAGATTCTTGAAATTCTACTATGTCATGATCTTCTAGAATTTCCTCATCAGGGGAAGTTATGACTTCCCTCACTGGTTTTGTGGCTCTGGGAACCTCCCTCACCGATTCTGCAATTCTGGGGATTACGGGTTCCTCTTCATATACTTCTTCAAGCTGGCATCTTCTCGAATTCTTGAGCGTTGCATCTTCATCGAAGGTCACATCCCTGTTGATCTCAATGTAATGGTGACCTGGTATATAAATTTTGAAGGCCTTGGAGACCTCACAGTATCCCACAAATATTCCCTTCTTTCCCAAGGGTTCCAGCTTGTTTCTCTTCTCTTTCGGAATATGTATAAATACTGGGCAGCCAAATATTTTGAGATGGCTTACCTCTGGTTTCTTTCCGGTGAACATCTCTTCCGGGGTCTTGAACCCAAGTGCACTATGGGACAATCGGTTTTGCACATATACGGCTGTCATTGTTGCTTCTGCCCATAAGCACATTGGAAGATTTTGATCATGGATCATGGTCTTCACAGCTTCCATTGTCGTTCTGTTCTTCCTTTCAGCTACACCGTTTTATTGAGGATTATAGGGAGTAGTAAGTTCCCTCTTGATCCCAACATCTTTGCAGGAGTTCACAAACTCTTTTAAGGTGTATTCTCCTCCATTATCTAACATGAGTATCTTGATCTTTCTTTCAGAAAGATTCTTTATCGAGGCTTTGAATTCCTTGAATTTGTTGAACACTTCATCTTTAGATTTCAAAAAATACACCCAGGTCTTACAAGAATAATCATCAATAACTGATACATAGTATACATACCCACTAATGGAGGACGATGGCATTGGGCCACACAAGTCTGAATGAATGAGTTCTAGGACTCATGCTTTGTTGTCTCTCTTCGAAAAAGGGTTCTTGGTGTTCTTCCCTTGTGCACATCCATTGCACACGCCTTCATGGTCAACTTTGAGTTCTGGTAGACCTGTGACAGCTTTGCATATGTATGGTAGCGCCTTGTAGTTGATGTGAGCTAATCTTCTATGCCAAAATTCACATGGATTCTCAATGGCGTGGGTCATGGCAACTTCTGAGTGACCCTTTAGCTTATACAAAACACCTTCTTCTTTTCCAATGATGATTCCTTCATTTATGGTTTCTCCTTTAGTACGTTGCCTTTTGCAACCTTCACTATAGCTTCCTCAGGGTTATTACCTGTGACCTGGAACAAGGTCAACAAAACAACAAATAAGAGTAATATCCTTTTGATAATATGAAGCAATAGCATGAACAATCATCACAGTAGCTCCTTTAGAGCTATCACTTGTAACTTGTCTGAAGCAAAGATTAAAGGTAGGGAATACAATACGAAATGAGGTCAACATTCTCATAGTGTTGTGATCAAACATTCCTCCAGGGCAACCTGGAACTAACACAAGAGATTTCTCCTGGAACCTGGAGTCTTGTCCTTGAGTGTGCTGCTACTTTCCTTCCAAGTCTCCTTTACTCAAGATGACAAGTGTTTTCTTCAACCTATTTTCTGTACTAGGACAATATGCTCTCTTGACAAAAGGTTAGGTTAGAGAATAAACTCTATGATCTCTACTTTAATCCATCTAATAATTTGATCATAGCTTCAACATGCAACACTGGTCAAAATAATGTCATAACAAATAGATGCATATCAGAATAATCAAACCTGAGTTGCATTATTCTTCTAAATGTGTTGGATCTTGAGATCCTTCTGGATCTATGGCAACAGATCCCTTCTCCGGCAAATACTTTTTAAAGTTTAACCATTTAAACATATGTGAGTACATACCTCTGATAGCATTTGCAGGTAGTGGCACCATCTGGCAGCAGCGGTAATCATTACCAACTCTTGAAAATTTCAAGGGTGACTGCAACTGGTACTACGACTGATACTTCAACTGGTACTGCAACTGGTTCTGAGACTGCAACTGCAACTGCAACTTAGGGTTTTATGAGGAAACCTAATTTTTCAAACTTCAAATTTTGAAATTATGATCCAGGGGATAGATGCACTGAGCTGAGGCGAGTAAGTTGCTGCAGTTAGATTTCTGAAAATCCAATTTTTACCCCCTCAAACTTGATCTGTAGATTTTTGGACTGGTGCTTCTGGTTTTCTAGTACTTCTGGTACTTCTGGTACTCTGGTTTTCTGGTACTTTGTGAAAACTAGGGTTTCACTTTCCGGGAGATCTAGCCACTGAAAAGTTGTGCTGAGGATGCCAAAGTGATCCTTGAGGAAGGGCGCACTTTTCTAGATGGTTTTAGGGATGAAATACTTCACCAACAAAAAGCCCTAATTTGCATGTACGGCAACAGTGACGTTTTTTACTTTCTCTTGTGAAAGATGCTCTCTTCAGCTTAGCTCTGATACCATGTTAATGTTTAAGCTATTATTAGAGTTCTTTGCATTTCAATAGATAACAATAGCATAAGATAGGATCTCTGAGAAATACACAATCACAAGAAACACATCATTTATCCTGGGAAACCCTCATGGGGGAGAAAACACAGCAAAACTTTCTTATTATAGATAGCCAATACAATGCCAAGAGATAACTCAAACAAATACAAAAAGTCCTCTCCCAAGGATGCGCCTCTCTCTCTCTCTCTTCTCCAACTGCAGCGCCAAAACTTGTCTCTCAATGAACAAGTGAGTGTGTGTGTAAGTGAGGCGCTAGCCTCCTTATGTATACAATTCTGGTACATGTGGAAGTGTCTCTTCACTGGCAGGGCCGACTTCTCAATCTGGGTGGTTATAACCACCTTTAGTATATTCTAGGGCCTCTTTAATATACTCTGGGGCCGACTTCTTCTTCTGCCTATTACAATTATATTTTGATCAATCTGCAAAAGGGGATTTGGTCCTTTACAATAGCCAACATGATCAATCCGCAATGGGGATTGATCCAATGAATAATATATCAATAATAATTAGAATACACTTTGCAGTTACATTATTTCAACATTCCCTCCTCTTGGGACCCATTTGTTCAAGGGATTTGCGCCAAAAGAAGATTGCTCAAATTTGACAAGTTGTGGATAGACTGTACCCAAGAAGAGTCTAGGTTAATATCCAAGTCACAGAAGACTAATGATGATGAAAATCAAGCTCTTGCTGCCCAAGTGAAGAAGAGAAAGGAAAGGGAAGAAGGCAATCCGAAGAAGTCTAAGAGACCACGTTACAAGAAGGATGCATCAAATATAAGATGCTACAACTGCAAGGAGATGGGACATTATGCCGCACAATGTCCTCTTAAATATGAAAAGGGAAAGAAGAAGAACCATGCACATGTAGCAGATGTTGAAGAACAGGATGAAGAGTATGTCCTTTAGCCAGTAGTGCTTTCAAGCACAAGATCGGGAAACTATAGAAGACAACTCAAGTGGAACAGCAGCAACTAAAACTCCAGGTTTGCATATCAAGTTTGATATTTCCTTATATTGTTGTAGTTTAAGTATGTGTTGTAACCAGAGTAGCAACCTTTATTGTCGTTGTTATTGCTAGCTTAGTAACACTTAATTATTGTCGGTATGACTACCATTAATTAAATGTTCATAATAGTAATGCACTTGTTTACAAGATAAATTGATTTCCTCTAGGAGATGTTCTTAGTTGACCTTGTTCAAGGAAAGTTATCTTGTAAACTCCATGGAGGTTACCATGGAGATATTGTTGTTCTTGTTTCTTGTTCCGGGTAAGTCACAGGTAATAGCTTTGAGAGGGAGCTACAATGATGGTTGCAGAAAGCAACATGAAGCAGACTATCCAAACATATAGTTGTGCACATCCATGTAATGAAGGAGAAGAGGAGGTTAGTACATGCAGCGGGAGAAGATGACTCTGAAGTCTATATAGCTTCAGAGGGAGTCAAGCTTCAGAGGGAGCATGCAGACTCAGTATAAGTCTGAACTCAGAGAGAGTCAGTTGCTTAGAGACTTTCATTCAGAAAGTATTCTTCTTCAAATACAGATTCAGATGGGAGAGACGTCCTCCAGGACTAATAGACAAGAGGCTAGATAAAAAAAAAACTTCAAAGACTTTGAGGAGATATAAGACCTCATGGGAGGATTCCCTTGTTTCAGTGAAGGAAGCTAGTCAGAAGGATTGGGATGTGGACCTTTTACCTTGATTTCGAGACATGTACATTTATTGAGACACCTAGGTGGTACGAATGGATATGGATTGAGAGATGCCTCAGATGTAGATGTGAAGCTGCAGGGTTATACAGACTCTGACTAGGCAGGAAGTGCAGTGGATCGGAAGAGTACTTTCGAATGCTGCTTCAATTTGAGATCAGTGTGATCTCATGATTGAGCAGGAAGCAGACGTCAGTGGCACTCAGTACAGCAAAGGCAGAGTATATAGCATCTAGTATTGCAAGCTATGAAGCAGTATGGCTTCAAAAGTTTCTTGCGGGACTTCGTCCGAGACACGATGCAAAAGGGAATAGTGAAGCTCCAATACACATCCACGGATGAGCAGATTGCGGACATCCAAGGCGATGGACAGATGAGTAGCATCGGGCAAACATTCTCCCAGATTGAGCATGTTGATTTGACCAAGGGAGAATGATATATTCACTCACAGGATTGGCCATGTTGATTTGGCTAGTGGTGAATGGCCCAGGCGTAGTCTTTCTCCTATTAGTCATGTTGATTTGACTAGGAGCGAAAAGACTCAAGGTGCTCCTGAGACAAGATTGGAGTGATGTAGAATGTCCACTCTAGTTGAGAGAGAGGTGTGTTGTTTTTTCTCATGTCGGCTAACCCCCCTGGCCAAGGGTTCCCTAGATCAGTCTTGCGACTAAGGGGGTAATGCACTGTCGGACCTAATGGGAGAAGAAACATCACACACATAGTCGTGAGGACTATGGGAGTAGCTTCATGCTACTAGATGAGATTATAACTATGGTTGATGGCATATTGTAGTAGTTGTGTGCTACTAACTGGTTGTTGCATAGTTATAGAGACATCGACTATGATTATGGTTGATGGCATATTGTAGTAACTGTGTTACTAGTTGATTGCTGCATAATCACAGGTATGACTATGGTTGATGGCATTGTAGTATCGATGTGCTACTAGCTGATTGTTGGATAGTCATACGGATCTTGACTATGGTTGAGGGCATATTGTAGTAGTTGTGTGCTACTAGTTGATTGTTGCATAGTCATTGAGGTGGGAGACTGTGATTATGGCTGAGGGCATATTGTAGTGGTTGTGTGCCACTAGATGATTGTTGCATAATCATAGAGATTGTTGTATTACTATCATTTGATTGCAAGAGAGAGACATTTTGTCTCTGGATAGTAGTTATGTACTACTATGGATCGGCACAGTCATGTTCTACTAGATGGCATTGTAGTAGCTATGCGCTACTAGTTGATTGCCATGGAGACTACCAATTCACATTGGGAGTAGTTGAGTGCTACTTGATTGCAGAGACTGTGATAGACGATTCGAGCTACCGTTGGCATTGTGGCAGTTGTGTGCTACCAGTTGATTGCAAAGTAGTCAGTGGACTACTAGATGAAGACATCTTGAAAGATGCCTCTCGAGCTAACAGGGAGTGTTGATGTTTTGGTCGCTGCAGAAGGATGTTTCCCTCATAGATGACCTTTCTTAGATGCAAAGAATATTCCGGAAGCAAGAGATCCATTGGACAGATGTTGAAACACCCTAGAAGAAGAAGTCAGCCCAAAAGAATAAAAAATAATGAAAAGACACCTTCCCAGAAGAGAAGTCGACCCAACTAGAAGGACAAGAAGACTATAAAGAAGGAGGATCCCTAGCTCATTTGTTCACCCACTCACACTCTCTTAGCTACACAGAAGCAAGGCACAAGTTTGGAGAATGTGATGCAGCTATTGCAGTGACTCAGTTTCTTCTTGTTCAGTCTTTTGGTATCTCTCTCTTGTGCGCTACTCCTTGAGGAGGTGCGCTATCTTGGTGTAGTGTTGTTGCTGCAGCTAGGGTGGTATTTATGGTTGAGCTAGCCTTTGTGCTAGGGTTTATCTGTTTGGACTTGCTTTGTGAACGGAATCTATCTAAAAAAGGTTGTTGGGTTTTTCCCCCATTTGGGGTTTTCCCAGGATAAATCTCGTGTGTTCTCTTGTCTCTTGTTTATGTTGCTACTAGTCAGTACATGATATATATATATA
>ML791690.1:480884-512493 GCA_009831015.1 Picea engelmannii | reverse complement strand
TATAAATCTTTGCTTCTGAAACTTATTACAGTGATATAATGTTCAACAATGGCTTACCCGACT
Organism: Picea engelmannii; assembly: GCA_009831015.1. Classification (NCBI taxonomy): domain Eukaryota; kingdom Viridiplantae; phylum Streptophyta; class Pinopsida; order Pinales; family Pinaceae; genus Picea; species Picea engelmannii. The sequence continues at coordinate 512,430 of ML791690.1, read as the reverse complement.
TATCACTGTTCTGTTGCATTTCGTTGCTCTGTCTGCCTCATTGCCTTTCTGCTCACATCACTTGCGCTGTCTGGTCTTCTTCTTTTTATGCTCTGTGCGCCATCTCCATTCTCTGCACAGTTCCTCTTCTGTGCTATTCAGCTGTTGCACTCTCCTCCTTCTTCACACCTGAATCACCTTTACCAACAACACTCACAACAACCTCCAACAGCAACAACAACCGCATCTCTTCTCTGTACTGTGTATTTATAGCTTCTGTGCACCTTGTGCATGCAGTGTTCACAATGCCTCTGCATGCTGACTCTGCACCGTTATCCTCCACCTCTCGAGTGCTCTGTCTGATTATCATCGTGACTCTTCATCTTCTCTGGTGGTTCGCCCTGCGTGTCCAGCATCACTGTATGTTATACTGAGATTCCTCAGTCTCTCTGGCAGTTTAAGACTCTTCGTCTTCTCTGAGATAGTCGAACTCTTGATCTTCATCGACCCTGATCGACGGTTCATGATCTTGGTGAATCAACGGTCCTGATCTCATCGTGATCTCGCATCTCGATGTTCCTTCGTTAGAGATTTTTGTTACTCCAAGTCGCGATAGGCGAGACTCCGAGATGGAGCTTTATGGTGCTCTGATCTTTTGCCACGCGTCCTCTTGATCCAATGGTCCTTGATTAAATCGCGATCTCGCATCTCGCTGTTCCTTTGACTTTCCAGTCAGCGAGATGACAATCTCTCGCCACGTGTGATCCCCCGCGCAGATCTAACGGTCCTCCTGTGATCCGGATCCGACGGCTGTCCTTCTCTCGCTACCTCGCGACCTCACGACTTGGAGTACCCAATGTTTGGACTCTCAACCTGCGAACTCCCGAGTTTGCGAGATCTCTCGATCTCTCGCCACCTGTCCCCCGAGATGGACGGCTATAAATCTCTCGCCACTTCACCGCCTTGCGTCCTCGTGCCTCGCGACTTTGAACACCCAGTACTTGGGCCTTTATCCTGCGAACCCCCGAGTTCGTGAGATCTCTCCGATCTCTGCCATGCGTCCTTCCCGGATGGACGGTCCTGATCTTCTCGCCACTTCGTCGCCTCGCGTCCTCGCGCCTCACGACTTTGAACACCCAATACTTGGGCCTTTATCCTGCGAACCCCCGAGTTCGCGAGATCTCTCCGATCTCTGCCACACGTCCTTCCCAGATGGACGGTCCTGATCTTCTCGCCACTTCACCGCCTCGCGACTTTGAACACCAAATCCTCGGCTCTTCCACTCACGAGCTTCCGAGTTCACTCAGATCTAACGCCTGAGATCTATCCTTCTCTTCAGTGCACGCTCTCCTTTTTTTTATTCAGATCTGACGGCCCTCATGATGTCGGGAATTTTGGATGGGATCCAACGATCAGCAATGCTACTCCTCCAAGTTTACACATCCTTCTTACTTGGAAGAATTTCAACGCTGCACTAATTCCTCCTGAGCCTACGTTGTTCCTGTTTGTCCATCGATGCACATTCTGATCCTGCCATCTTCACTGTTGTACTTGCCATCAATGACAAGAATACGCTATCTGTTAACCATTTTCCAACCAGTTGATGGGTTTAGATAGCTAGCCAAAACATAGGATACCCTCACAAATTAGAGATTAGGGTTTATGAAAAATCAAAACGGGGAAGAATCGATGTGCAGTCAAATGTTTGAGGTGATACGAGAGAATTAAAGAGGTGTGTACTGAAATTAGGTTTTAGCTTAGAGTAAATCATGCTTGTTGAGTAGAGAGTGATAGAAAATGGATTTGTAGAGAGAATTGTAGAGGAACAAAGGACTGACTAAACAATGTAGAAGAAAGTATTTTTTGTTCACATGAGAAAATGAAATGATAAGAATGAAATAATGGAGTTATCCCAACTCTGATACCACTACTAGGCCAAGAATTAGCAGAAAATGTAACGCCACTGATGTACACAATCTTAATCTGTAGAATATTGCAAAATAAAACGAATCCCCACAACAACACCTTGGAGGAGGTTGACCCTACTCCAGCCAAAAACAAAAATTTCAACCAGTGAATCGATATATAATAACCAATCATCTTAGAAGAGAGTTAGAATAGTCACACCTAGTAAATTTACGCTACTTTCCTCACGAAAACCCTACTCAATCAAGCGTGAGGATGAACCCTAGCGGTCAAGGTGAACAGTCAATACATGGGGAGTAGTCTGTGGATTGGAAGAACCCTAGAAAGTGGCTTGATATAATTAATCATAAAATCGAGGTGTAGTCCATGGCGACTTACTTTAGAGTTTAAGATACAAACTGACAATACTAACCAACAAAAATTTTGACCAACGTGAGGAACATGAATAGATGATGGGTGTAGTGGGAGCTAAAGGCATAAAATAATGAATGAAATGCAAGATTGAAAATGAATTGATCATAGTTCCATAGGTTGAAGGAGAATACGAGGAAGTGTTTTTGTACAGTGGGGGAGAGAAACCACCCAGAGAAATAATGGAGTTAGCCTATGCTCTGATACCACTATCAGGCTAGGCATTGGAAAAAAATGTAACTCCATTGATGTGTTTTTCATTAGCATGAGAGGTGCATAAATAAAATCAAAATGATTGTTGGTCTTCCCTAATGGAGAACTCTTCCTATCACCTTCGACTCTTCATATTTACATTATTATTACAATAATGCAATCTCAAGGATTACGTGTCTGGCAACCATAAATAGATTTCTTAAGGAAACAAACAAGGCTTGCATCATTATGGGCATATCCAAGAGGTTGTTCCATGCACACTTATTCTTGCAAATCCCCATGCAAGAAGGCATATTTGACATCCATCTGATGGACCTCCCATTTATGTGAGGTTGCAAGGGATAGAACAAAGCACAGATGGAATTCATTTTGGCGATGGGGGAAAAGATTTCATTATAGTCAATGCCTTCAACTTGAGAGGACCCTTTGGAAACTAACTAGGCCCTATGTCTTTCAACACTTCCATATGATGCATGCATAGTTTTGTATACCCATTTGCATCTGATAAATTTTCTTCCTTTCGGAAGAGGTACAAGATCCCAAGTATCGTTCGCCATTAAAGAGTGATACTCTTCATTCATTATTGTGTCCCAATCTAGATGACTTGAAGATTCTACAAATGTCTCTAGATCACGAGTCTCTGAAACTTGAGCCAAAAGAGAAGAGGCTCGTTGGAACTGTGAACATGTCTGATGGTTATCTAAAGGATCACTGGCACAATCACCAATTTCTTCTCTAGTTGAACAAACCCATCTAGGAAGTTGTGGCACTAGTGTAGGTTCATGTTCAATGGGCTCATATGGAGGAAGGTGAGAAGTAGAAGATGGATTTTCATCATCACCATCATCATATGAAGAAGAAGAAACCATAATAGGAATAAAATATGTTAGGGACCTAACCTCCCTAACCCCTCATGTAGGTATAATAATATGTTTTCCATGTAATAAAGGCCAATATTAAAAAGGCCTAGTAATAAGGAAGAATAAGTCAAATTTAAGAAGAACTAATAGAAGCTTCCACTTCTAGAAGATCTTCCTCTAGATTTTTGTTTTGGCAGATAGATTTAGTATAAATAGGAGTCAATGGAATGAGAAGTTTTTGTCTTGAGAATTATTGCAATTGAGTGTTTCTTTGTTGGAGGTTCCCCCTCTAATAGGCAAGTGAACATTGTTTACTATCAATAAATGTATTATTTTGGTGTTGTGGTTTCATATATTGTATTTTTTTGTTGTTATTCTCTGTAGTATTTCTATTTTCTGCTATCATAATAGATCTGGTACCTTACAAATGTTATTAGAGCACTTTCCTTAGCAGAAAATTGTTGGTTATTTTTTCAAGGTAGAGACATATTATGGCATCTTAAAGCTAAAAATATATGGCATCTAGTGCATAAATCCACTGTTGAGGAAGCATACATGCAGGAACTATAAGTGGTACTTAAGTGCACATTGTTGGCCACCCTTGTAACCCATGTTCATACCCCTTCGAGTGGTAGCACATCAGACAACACCTATATATTGATCAGCATAGATATATTGAATCCCTCCGTAGATAAACTGATCGGTCTTCCAACTACTATAGTTCCACTAAGAACAAGACTTGAGAAGATACTATCTAGTACATGGGTAATCGGGTATCACAGCTAAGGGTACGGTCTAGCCTCCTTAGTTGGTTCCCTGAGATATTGGGTTGAGTGCTACTTTTCGAACCTACACGTATATCAGAGAGATATAGAACAGGGAAAACCCTTTACTATAGAAACCCTAAACAACCTAACCATTGGGACGGAAACATAGCAAAAACAGAACAAAAAAGATATATTGCCATGCAACCTTGCCTCCTGCATTCAGGTTGAAAATTCCTACACAATTCTTCTTGTTAATAATTTTTCCATTTCGTCCCTATAGTATTATTAAAATCGGAGTATAACTCCACATGAGTAAAAACAACAAAGTATGGATCCTACCTACACCATTATTTGAGACATGTCCCATTGGATTCCTCTCTTCGCCCTGATCACAGTCATACCTATCATTTTTCAGGAAAAAAAATTCCCATGGACGCGACCCCTTCCCGACACCACTATTTGGCACCTATCCCATTTAATTCCTCTATTTTCACTGATCGTAGTGGTACCATTCACCAGTAACCCATTTTTGTGTGCTCCCACTCCCCCCTATGTCCCATCCTCATGGCCCACACTCGTATCTAAGATTGGGAACAACATCTCATTGCCTTGGAAAAAGATAATGAGAAAAAACATAATGATATTTCTTCCATTACTTCCAGTATTGTTAACCTCAACTCCCAGTTTTCTCCACTCAAATCACTTCCCACATCCATCACTCAATTGATCACCATTTGTCAGCAATCCTAGGATGCAATGAACAATTTCACCACTTTGTTTAATCCCACCCCATATCCCTTCTCTTCTTCCATACATTATAACCTTGAAGGTCCTAAATCCTCCCAGTCCACATATTTTCCTTCCAACCACTTTCAACGGGATCTGTGTCCCCCTCGCGTGGAGGTGAACAAATTTGATGGCTCAGATCCCACAGGCTAGGTCACTCAAATGGAACACTATTTCTCTTTGTACTTCATTATTGATGAGTTGGCTAAACTCTGGTATGGTTTTCTCCATCTAGATATGGAATGTTGGAAATGGTGGCAATGGAGAAACAATTCCCACCAAGGGTATGTGGCTTGGACATGATTTGTTGTAGATCTTTATGAATTCTTTAACACTAAAACACACCATTTAGGTCGTTTGACCAAGTTGAAACAATATGGCACGATGGAAGACTTTATATCTTCTTTTGAGTGCTTGCCTTTCCGCACGGAGGGCATGTCTGATGTTATTTTCCAGGAATGATTTATCTATGGCCTCAAGGATGAGATTTGTGCCCATGTCCTCATGGATCACCCTCAAAGTTGGGTGGAAGCTACTAAAAGAGTTAAGGAATCATAACAAGTTGTTTCTTCTCAAACCAGAAAAGCATCCTTTCTTCCCCACCCTAAACCCACCACTCCAGCCCCTCCTTTCACTCCACTGAAGATCCATAAATTGACCCTGGAAGAAATGGTTGAACACCAACTCAAGAGCCTTTGTTATAATTGTGATGACAAATATTTTCCAAGGAACAGGTGTAAGGAACAAAATATTTTTATTTCCATATCTGAGGATGTTTCGGAAGAAGTGGTTGAGTCCCCCCTATGGTCGTGTTACCACAACCAACTGATATTACTCCACCCTCGAACCCCCCAGAAGTTGAACTAATCATTTCACGTAATGATCTCATTGGCTTCTCTTCTCCCCAAACCCTCAAGATAATTGGTTACAATAAGCATCAGAAAATCATCATCCTCATTGATAGTGGTGACACCCATAATTTTATTCATCGTTGCATTTACCAAGAAACTAATTGTTATATATGTGCAATAAACAACATTCAAATCATGATTTCCAGTGGAGGTTCCATGAAATGTGGGGGCATTGTGAAAATGTGCATCTCCAAATTGGTCAGTACCACATGAAATATCATATTTTTTCTATCGACATGGGTGGTTTTGACATTGTTCTTGGTGCATAATGGTTATGAAATATTGGTCCCATCCTCATGGATTTTAAGGAATTAACCATGCAATTCAATGAGGAGGGCCAACAGTATATGTTCCAAGGCATCATCGTTGGCTCTCCTGAAATCATCAATTCCCATATATTGGATATATCTTCTTCTATTCCATCTGAGTTATTGACCCATGGTTCATATCTTTTGGGTTTCCAACAAAGCCTCTAAAACTATCGGCCCTCCTGGTAAACCAGAAGGCAACACAGTGCACAAAATGTGTTGCACAGTCTCAGCCAAGATAGCTTTAATGGGTGGCTTCAAGACTTAGGTGTTTACAGCCTAGGATTGAGTATGAGATATGATCACTTGACCATTGAACCATTATTAGAACTGGTAAATGTAACATACTATTATTCATGACTATGCAGTAATTTCAGCAGCTTGTTCCCTCAGTATCATGAATAGTATTTAAACAAACAATATAATAAATCATTCATTCATCAAGCATAAAAAATCACTACTGAAAAGAGGATAAAGACAGACATGCATTCATCACATTACATAGATATTATCGTGGTTCACCCCCTCCTGGGCTACGTCCACAAAGATTTGGCTCTTGTCTCTCTTTTATTATGATAGTTCTGTATCTACACATCGTGTGCTTACAACTCTCCTTGGATGGGTAATATCTATATGAGGTGAACTAGATCTCACTAATCTCCTCAGCCTATGATCTAATATTCAAGATCTGCCTTCTCTGGTCTCCTCTAGCTCAACAACTTACAAAATAGTTCATACAGCAAAATGTAAACCTGATTACTAACTAAGTCAAAACAATTACAACATCCATGAACAACCACCTATAATACCTTTGTATCGGTATTTATACATCTTTGGATCTTCATCCATTACAATACATTACCAAAACCCTAACCCTACTGACGTTAGGTCTTCCTCTCCAGCACGTGTTGTTCTTCCTTCCAGTTGTCACTTTCCTTGTGCATGCTTTCTTGCATGTGCGTGTGTTATGTTCCCCTCCAACTATTGCTTCACTTTCTACACACTTTATTTCCCCACGATCATCCTTATTTCCACTTCAGCCTACTGCCAATAGGCCCCCAACACTGACATGTGGCTCGTCTTGAGCCACCTAATCCTTTTGAGCTTCCTCGATCTCCTTGGTGATCATCTGGAACTTTTCCTTAAGCTTTGTTGCTTGTGTCTGTGCCTGCACAGTCTTCTCCTTGATTGTGTCCACTACCCGAACTGCAACTTTGTCGCTGATCAATCCTGCATATTCTGCCTGGGTCTATGCTATCTATGTCTTAGCTTCCTCTGCCTATGCCAGGACTTCTACTACCCGCTCCTGCAATGGTTCCATTTAAACCTGTCACTCTTGTTTCTGGGTTTGCGCAGTGATTAGTTCTGCCTGCAATCTCTTCATGTCCTATGTCCCTTTGATGTGTTCTATGATTGGTATTGTCTTTTGCTTCTGCTTGAGCTCTTGGATCACAGTGTTGATCCTTTCTTCTTCCATGTCCCATTTTTGGACCTATTGATCCTCCTCCAACCTGGTCCAAAGTTGCACTGCTTTATCAAAAACGTCAGTTGTTGTGATAACCTATTGCTCTATCTCCTGCAATTGCATTGTTGCTTCCTACTTCCTTTTCTCCTTGACTGCTGGTGGAGTGGTTGGTATGATTTATTCTCATAGATCCTCAATATCCTTCTGGTATTGATCAATTACCTACACAATCTGATCAATCTTGTTTGTTATTGTGATTGCCTCACTCTACACGGCCTGTGGAATCTTCTCGTATGTTCCTGCCACTTTTTGATCCAATCCTTTTATGTGCTCCCTTTCCTCATGGGTCTCAGATTTAGTCTTCTCATATATTATTCCCAGTGTGTCCCACTTCTTTGTTGCCTACTTCAATTCGGTTAAGTCTCTGCATGCGCGAGACTGTACCTCATGGTTTACAAATGCTTGCAACCTATGTAGCACTCCTGATGGTATCCTTGTCAACACAAGTTGGATTTAGCTTAAGTCCTTCAAGGGTGTCTTCCCCACAATTTCATCCATGCACAGCATACTAGGGTTGATGTGGAATGTTAAGTGTGGCTGCAGTATTTCCTGGACTAACTCTAGTTCTTATTGCTGCACTCTTCCTTCTATCTCTGGTGTTGATGGTTTGATTCCCCTGCTGCTTGTTGTCAACCCTTCCCCGATCTGCTTGATGAGCTTCTACATGTATCCCAAATCCTCTCGGATCGTTTCCATGTGGCGTGCAACATGGTCAAAGTCCTCGAATAGATAATCCTGGATCATTCTGGTGATCATTTCCCCATAATCATCTGTGATCTTATATTATGGTGGTGTTAATTGTTCCTTTTATTTCTTGTGGGCACCTCATGTCTGCATGGCTGGCCTCTTGTTTCACCCTGGTTCCTGTGTGTTGGGATTTGTTGTTGTCTCTTGCGCAGGCTCATCCTATTGTTGTTGCTCCTTGGTCGGCTGCGTAATCTCCTTCTTCCCCTTCTGGGTCCCTGTCTTCTTTGGCCCTTCATCTGTCTGTGTTGTCTTGCCTTGTCCCGTTCTTGGTCTCTTGGGCACTTGGATTTATGGAGGCTTCTTTTCTCCCTACTCTGCCTCTTCTTCTATTGTTCTTTCGGGTACTTCCTGGGTAATGGTTGGGATTATCCATTCATTGTCCCATTCGTTGATGACCATGTCAATGTCACCCTCATTGATGCAGTAGTGCATGTGTAGACATTGTTTATCTAGATCCTTCCTTGCATGTATCCACATTGTGTGTCATGTGGCGTGGAAAGTGGCGATGTCTGCATATCGCGTGACATCTACTAGTGTGATTCGCCATGTCTGGGAGATGGTATCCTATAGGTAGTGTAGGTACCCTTCGAATATGGCCATCTTCTTCTATGCCATCTGAGTTATTGACCCATGGTTCATATCTTTCAGGTTTCCAACAAATCCTCTAAAACTATCGGCCCTCCTGGTAAACCAGAAGGCAACACAGCACACAGAATGTGTTGCGCAGTATCACCCAAGATAGCTTTAATGGTTGGCTACAAGACTCAGGTTTTTACAGCCTAGGATTGAGTATGATATATGAGAACTCGACCATTGAACCATTATTAGAACTGGTAAATGTAACATACTATTATTCACGACTATGTAGTAATTTCAGCAGCTTGTTCCCTTAGTATCGTGAATAGTATTTTTATTTTTATTTTAACTGCAACGGGTATGGAATTTATTTATATGAAGTGATAATGGGTCTTTGCCAAAGCGACCCCTGTTACAATGCATATTTATAACTGCTGCTGCTTTTGATCTACAGCATTCTCAGGGAATTTGAACATAACTTTCATTGTTTACAATTAGCAGTCCTTTCATGAGTGTGCTGCCTTTGTTCGCCATCTGATCAGCTTCACTGTTTGACTTTCTAAGAATATGATAAAACTTGCAAGAGTCGAAGTCTAGAAGAACTCTCTTCAATCTGACCAAGGTTTTGTTGAGGCTGGCATTGCTAAATCGCGCCTCCATGTTTAATTTTTTTATTATTATCTCTGAATCTCCAAAAACTTGAAGGTCTTTGACTCATTTTTCTCTTGCAATAAGGCATGCTTTGAGAAGCCCTAGAATCTCAGCTTGATTGTTGGATTTCTGACCTAATCCCCAGCAGAAACAGTCTTTTGAAGACCCATCCGGGAAGTAGATGACCCCCCCAGCACCAGCAACACCAGGATTCCTTTTGGACGCCCCATCAAAGAAAATTGTTGTTAAATTTTGAGACCACCACCAAGACTGAAAAGTGTCCTCATCATCTCTTATGTGCCAATCCGGATTGACAGTTTGTGGGGAGAGGAGATACTTACGCGGATAAGGCACAAGAGGGCCTAGCCACCTCTTTTCCTCAAGCAATAACAAAGGATCTTCTTTAATATACTGTTGTTGGGCCGCTTCTAGGAGGAAGGACTTAGCTTTTGCATCTACTTGCAACGGGGAGTGCCGCAGCTCTTTGAAAATCAGCTGATTGCGTGCCAACCAAAGCTGCCAACAAACATATTTGGGAAGCGTTGTCCAGATTTTGCGCCAAAATGATTTGGAAGGGATTCATTGGGGATAGAAAAGACTCCATGAGGCAAAGAGATCCGCAACAGAATTCTGGGGAGGGAATGAAATCTGAAAGTCCTGACAAATGTTCGACTTATCTTATCTACTCAATCCTCTCTTGTTCCTACCAACGGAAACGAAACCATTTGTTGGTTATATATTCTTCTATTCCATCTAAGTTATTGACCCAAGGTTCATATCTTTTGGGTTTCCAACAAAGCCTCTAAAACTATCGTCCCTCCTGGTAAACCAGAAGCAACACAGCTCACAAAATGCGTTGCGCAGTCTCACCCGACATAGATTTTATGGGTGGCTGCAAGACTCAGGTGTTTACAGCCTATCATTGAGTATGAGATATGAGAACTCGACCATTGAACCATTATTAGAACTGGTAAATGTAACATACTATTATTCACGACTATGCAGTAATTTCAATAGCTTGTTCCCTTAGTATCGTGAACAGTATTTAAACAAGTAATATAATAACTTATTCATTCATCAAGCATAACAAATAACTACTAAAAAGAGGATAAATATAGGCATGCATTCATCACATTACATAGGTATTACCGTGGTTCACCTCCTCATGGGCTACGTCCACAAAGATTTGGCTCTTGGTTCTCTTTTATTATGATAGTTTTGTATCTACGCGTTGTGCACTTACAACTCTCCTTAGATGGGTAAGATCTATATGAGGAAAACTAGATCGCACCAGGCTCCTCATCCTGCGATCTAATCCTCAAGATCTACCTTATGTCATCTCCTCTAGCTCAATAGCTTACAAAACAGTTCATATAGAAAAATGTAAACCCGATTACTAACTAAGTCGGAACAACTACAACATCTGTGAACAACCACCTATAATACCTTTGTATCGGTATTTATACATCTTTGTCTCTTCAGTCATTACAATACATTACCAAATCCCTAACCCTACTGACATTAGGTCTTCCTCTCGTGCGCGTGTTGTTCTTCCTTCCAGTTATCGCTTTCCTTATGCACACTTTCTTGCATGCACGTGTATTGTATTCCCCTCCAGTTGTTTATTCTCTCTCTGCATGCTTTATTTCCCCATGATCATCCTTCTTTCCACTTTAGCCTGCTGCCAACAGGCCCCCAACACTGACATGTGGCTCGTCCTGAGCCACCTAATCCTTCTGAGCTTCCTCGATCTCCTTGATGATCGTCTGGAACTTGTCCTTGAGCTCTGTTGCTTGTGTCTTCGCCTGTGAAGTCTTCTCCTTGATCGTGTCCACTACCTGGACTGCAACTTCACCACTGATCAATCCTGCACATTTTTCCTGGGACTGTGCTATCTGTGTCTTAGCTTCCTCTGCCTATGCCAGGACTTCTGCTACCCGCTCTTGCAATGGCTCCATTTGAGCTTGTCGTTCTTGTTTCTGGGTTTGCATAGTGATTAGTTCTACCTACAATCTCTTCATGTCCTGTGTCCCTTTGATTCATTCTATGATTGGTATTGTCTTCTACTTCTGCTTGAGCTATTGGATCGCGGCATTGATCCTTTCTTCTTCCATGTCCCATTTGTGGACCTGTTGATCCTCCTAAAACCTGGTCCAAAGCTATGATGCTTTATCAAACAAGTCAGTTGTTGTACTAACCTGCTGCTCTATCTCCTGCACATGCGTTGTTGCTTCCTGCTTCCTTTTCTCCTTGTCTATTGGTGGAGTGGTTGGTATGAGTTGTTCTCACAGATCCTCGATCTCCTTCTGGTATTGATCAATTGTCTATGCAATCCGATCAATATTGTTTTTTGTTGTTATTGCCTCACTCTGCGTGGCTTGTGGAATCTTCTTGTAAGTTCCTGCCACTTTCTGCTCCAATACTTTTATGCGCTCCCTTTCCTCCTGGGTCTTAGATTTATCCTTCTCATATACTATTTACAGTGTGTCTCACTTCTTTGTTGTTTATGTCAATTCAGTTAAGTCTCTGCGTGTGAGAGACTTTACCTCATGGTTTACGCTCACTTGCAACCTGTGTAGTGCTCCTGATGGTATCCTTGTCAACAAAATTTGGATTTGTCTTAAGTTCTTCAAGGGTGTCTACCCCAAAATTTTGTCTATGCGCAGCATACTAGGGTCGATATGGAATGTTACGCTTGGTTGCAGTATTTCCTGGAATGACTCTAGTTCTTCTTGTTGCACTCTTCCTTCTATCTTCGATGTTGATGGTTCGATTCCCCTGCTGCTTGTTGTCGGCCCTTCCCCGATCTGCTTTATGAGATGTCGCATGTTTGCCATTTCCTCTTGGATCTTGTCCCTGTGGCATTTAGCATGGTTGAAGTCCTTGAATAGACAATCCTGGATCATTCTGGTGATCATTTCCCCAACATCATCCATGATCATATATTCTGGCGATGTTCATTGTGTCTTTGATTTCTTGCACATGCCTCCTATCTGTGTGGCTGGACTCTTGTTTCCCCCTATTTCCTATGTGTCGGGATTTATTTTTGTCTCTTGCATGGGCTCGACCTGTTTCTGTTGCTCCTTGGATGGTTGTGTACTCTCCTTCTTCCCCTTCTGGGTCCCTGTCTTCTTTTTCCCTTCATCTATCTATGTTGTCCTGCCTTGGCCTGTTCTTAGTCTCTTGGGCACTTGGATTTCTGGAGGTTTCTTTTCTCCCTGCTTTTCCTCTTCTTCTGTTGTTATTTCAAGTACTTCCTGGGTAATGGTTGGGATTCTCCATTAATCATACCATTCGTTGATGACCATGTCAATGTCTCCCTTGGTGATGCAGTAGCGCATTTGTAGCCACTATTTATCTGGATCCCTCCTTGCCTATATCCACATTGCGTGTCATGTGGCCTGGAAAGTGGCGATGTCTGCATATCGCGCCACAGCTTCTAGTGTGATTTGCCACGTCTAGGAGATGGATTCTTGTAGGTCGCGTAGGTACCCTTCGAAGATGGATCTGTTCATCCTCTTGTGACTAGCGCTCGCCATCACCTTTAGTAGTGAATACCTCTTTCCCTGGTTTTGGTTTGGGTCTGGTACAAAAATTTATGTACCTTGGTTCCCTCTAGCCCATAAAGGGTATGAGCATGATCAAACATGAGTAGTGAAACTTTGTTCCTATATCCTGTGCATCCTTGCAGTCATCTAGGAATAAGTTCAAGAGGTACGGCACCCAACTCATTGAGGTGCCTTCTGCGCACTAGGTTGCGACTGCCACAACTCCAGCTGGGATTTCCTCCCTGTGTCATTTTCTTAGCAGCTTGCAGAAAGCAGACTTTCGTTCCCAATTGTGTGGCTACATCATTGATACGCTTGATGATGATCCCTCTTGTCCCCCTTTCGGTGCCATACTTCTTCTTCATCTCTTCTGCTAGTGCTTTCTCCTTGGTTTTGTCATCGAGAAACAGCGCGGGATCCATTCCCCAAATTTGTAACCCTGTTATGTTTGCAATAAGTTCAACGACTATGGGGATGGGCTTGTCCAGCCATATATCCCCTCCATGTGTGACTGCTAGTAGTTTTTTGACACATACGGTTGTGTGTTGACCTTTGCCAAAATGTGGTAAGTCGAACAAACCTAAAATTCCCATTTTTTGTAGCCCAGCTACCCACTAGAGTGGTTGCTCAATCGGTTCACCAACCCTATTTGTTCCTGTAGTCTAGATAAAGACCCTCTTCGCAAGTTCCAGAAACTTGGCTTCGTCCGCTACATCATGGTCAGAGTATTTGAGTTTCCTGATATGACCCAGTAGCTCTGGTCCTAGCTGTACCCCTTCTAGTATGCACGGTAGAACGATTTCTGTTGCAAGTTTCTTGCGAGGTGACCTAGGTATCTGTATCTTGTCTTTCTTCACCGGTGGTGGTTGGATTGAAGTTCCAGCAGCTTCTGGTTGTTCCTCTATATACCATTCCAGCCAAGCCAAGACATCTTCAACTGTCTCCCCTGTTGGGTGGCCTGAGATGGTCGTTTGAGACTCATCTAGCTCAACTTTTGTTGTTGGCTTCGATGATGTTCCATTGAATTTAGGAGTTACCTCTGTATGCTCTAATTGCATCTCCTTTAGGGTTTATGATTCTTGGTTCTATGGCTCGTGCACCGCTACTAGCGTATCTGCATTCATGGCCTCTATTGTTGGTTGTTGAATTTCCTCTAGTATCAGCATGGATTGTACTAGTATCATCTCTGGGGATGGGATTTCGTTGACATTGATGATCTCTGGTGGCTATTGTTCACCTTCTTCTGCCTGCCCTCATGACTTGTTTTAAACCCTGGTTTTCCTAGAGGTCTAGCTCGCTTTTGCTTGCTTAGGTGGTGAATGTCAAGTGTCTGCTAGATTCAAATAGTCTTTGTGATATCTGTGAACTCACACTATGCTCTTTAGCCTCTGTTGTGTTGCATCTGTTCTCTTTTCGTGAATAGACTATTGTCTCCCTCGCCCGTGTGTTGTATGGATTTCCCATGAAGATTATCGAGGATGCTTCTTTTATTATGGGTTTAATGCACCTTGATTACTTGTTCAATGCATCTTTGGCGGTTTTATACTTTCCATTACTCTTGTTGTGTCATGTTATGTTGGCACGATTAATGTGGTGTCCCATCGGTCCTTGCCATCATTTAATTTCGCCTAGTGTTGTCCTGTCGTCCTGCTTTTTTCGCCTCTTCTTTTTCCCGTTTGTTTCCCTTCGGATATGACCATTGTAGTTATCCTCCCCGAGGTTGTGTTTCTACTTTGTGTGGCCTCTCTGCCTCTGGTGCCCTACACCCTCTTTGGTTTTGTTTCCTTTTTGTTCTTTTTCGATTTTTTTATTTTATTTTTTTTATTGCGCGGTGGATGGTCGACTATCCTTGTACAGCTTTATTCAGATCCCATTGATCATCCCTCTGAGTTTTGCGCCTGATAAATCCCTTAACTATACAGCTCATCCATCTGTGACAGATTTTACTTCGTATGGTCCTAACCAATGCATTCTGAGTTTCCCGGGTGTTGAAACGATTTGTTGTCATACATCAACACTAGATCTCCTTCCTTGAATGTTTTCTTCTTGATGTGTCTATCGTGCCAAGATTTCTCTCTTTCTTTCTGAACTTGTTGGTGGAATCCTGCTAATATTTGGTCTTCCTCCATGGTCAATAACTGATTCAGTCTCTCTTGTACTACACCTCGTTATGCCATTTGTGTGATTGTTGCTACGCGCAAGCTTGGTACTAAAAACTCTAATGGCACCACTGCTTCTTGGCCATAAACCAGTTTAAATGGTGTGTACCCCATCAACGTTTTGCACGTAGTCCTATATGCCCATAATATTGTTGGTACTTTGAGGTCCCAGTCGTCCCTGTTGATGTTGTAGATCTTCGTCAACATGTTCTCTAGAATTTTGTTGAAGGCTTCCACTGTACCATTTGCCTGCGGAAGATACGGTGTGCTCTTCTAGTGATGGACTTCAAATTCTTCATTCATAGTCCTGATGGTACTATTTTTGAAGTGTGTTCCTTGGTCACTCATCAAAATTCTCGGGCACCCAAATCTAGCGATTACTTGTTCATGAAATAGAAAATGTGTTGTTGTTTCTGCGTTGCAATCCTTCACTGGTGCAGCTTCCGCCTATCTTGTTAAGTATTCTATCGCGGTGATAATGTACCGAGCCTGTGTTATTTTTGTTGGTGGGTTGATTGGTCCCACAAAGTCTATTTCCCACTTGTCAAATGCCTGTAGCGTTACTTGTGGTCGTAATGGCATCTCGTCCCTTCTGGTGGGTTTGCTTACCCTTTGACAAACATCGCATGTTTGATAGTATTCCTTTGAATCTCTGTGAATCGTTGGCCTACAAAGTCCTGCATGCAATACCTTCTGCATGGTAGCCTTACCTACATAATTCCCTCTTGTTATTCCCTCGTGGGCTTCTACTAAAACTCTTGGTCTTTCGTGCTCTAACACATATCTTCACAAGATGCTATCTACGCCCATTTTGTATAGGTGTCCTGCAATTAGTTGATAGTCAGCAGCGCGGACTACTAGGTTTTTCTTTTGTGCGGTGCTATATTCTTGTGGCGCAGTACCTGTACTCAAGTACTGAATGATATCTATGAAGTATTCATCAGCAATCTGTATCGAGAATAATTGTGCATCTGGAAAGTTATCTTCTAAGTTTGTAGGTTCTTCTCCATTTGTGACCCTTGATAGGTGATCAGGTCCTGCATTCAATTTTCCTGGTTTGACTTTGACTTCAAAGTCAAATTCTTGGAATAGTAGTAACCATCGATAGATTCTCCCCCCCAACACTATCTTGTTGACTAGGTATTTCAGGGATGAGTGATCTGTGAACATCTTAAAGTGTTTTCCCAATAAGAAATGTCGGAACTTCTGAAGTGTGTAGACCATAGCTAGGCCTTCTCTTTCAGTCATGTTATAGTTATGTTCGAAGTCTGATAACTTTATGCTCATGAATGTTATCGGGAGATCCAAGACTCCCGCTTCTGGATGCGCTAAGATAGCTCCAAGTGCTATTGCTGATGCGTCTACATGGACGTGGAATTTCTTCTCCCAATCTGGAAATACGCGGTGACCATCTTTTCTTTCAGGGTATCCAGACCGTGTTGACACTCGTCGTTCCACTGAAACTTAGTATCCTTTCTTAACATCTTTTCCATCGGTGCAGTGATTTGTGCATATCCTTTGATCTATTTCCCGTAATAACCTGTGTTTCCCAACGTCGCTCTTCGCTAACGGACTATTTTTGGTGGTGGTAATGTTAACAATGACTACGATCTTTGCAGGATCTACTATCAAACCTTGTTTGCATACTATATGACCTAATAGTATCCCAAACGATGTTCTAAATATACATTTATTTATGTTTAGTGATATATGACACTGTCTACATCTTTCTAACATCAGCCGTAAAACTTCCACATGGTTTTCAATAAACTATAGACTGTCCAATCATCTAGGTATACTTTGAGAAAGTGGTGGATGAATTCCTTAAACGCAAAAATGACTACTCTAGAAAATATTGTTGGTGCATTCTTCAATCCAAACAGCATGACTGTGTATTGGTAAGATCCCCATTATGTCGCAAATGTGGTCTTGTATCTATCCTCTTGTGCTATCTTAATTTGATGGTAGCCTAAGAATCCATCAGTGAATGAGTAAGCTTCATGTCTTCCCACATTCTCTAGCACTTCATCTGTGAACGGTGTAGGGAATGGTTCGTGTAGGCATGCATCGTTCAACTTCCTTAAGTCGACACATATCCTAATCCCTCCTTGCTTCTTTTCTTGAACTACCATCGAACTTATCCATTCTGACTGCTCAACTAGTTCGATGATGTCGGCTTCAAGCATCCTGTCGATCTCAGCTTTCACTTTTTGTTTATATATTGGGTTTAGCCTGTAGGGTCGTTGTCTAATAGGTCTCTCTTGAGGTTTGAGTGGTATCTTCATCTCTCCTAATTCTCCTTCTATACCATTCATCTCTACAAAGGTTGTGGGAAACAAGTTGTTGTATTCACACAACAACTTTGTGATGTTTTCTACTGTTTGCTCATCCCAGTAGTCTCCAATGTTGGCCATTTTGGGATGCTCAGATGTCCCAATGTTAACTTTCTTTACTTTGATTTGCGAGGAAATGACTTCTGATTCTATGGGTGGGCCTTCCACCTCTCTTTCGCCTTCCGCTTCTTCAATCTGAATGTCGTGTGGATCGTCTTCGTCCAGTGATTCCTCTTGTACATGATAGCATGACAACATTTCCTTAACTGTCTATTTATTCCATTGTTTCTCTTCTGTGATAACTTCTATATCTGGTTCTGTGATAAATATTACTCCTCTTATCTGTTTTAGAGTTGCATCTATGTTGGGTTTTTCATGTTTGAATGAAAATGTGACAGTAAAATTATGTTGCAATGTCATCCATGTCGCAGTTCCTTTGCGCAACTCTTGGTATGTATACCAGTTCGCTGGTATGCCCTCTAGAGTGTGTATGAGGTGATGAGGCCATTCCTCTGGGGGTGTGTTACCCATGATTTTGGTCGTCATGATGATGTACTGATGATGGTGTACTCAGGCTCTTCATAAGAACTTTCTCTTGAGAAAAGTTACTTTCATCTCTTCCCAGAAAACTCACTTTTGAAGGAGGTTCGCAGGCTGCTAATACATTTGCCTGTGAGAATGACCCATTCTCGCAGGCTGCCTTAAGCCAAGGTGCGAGAAGTTCGCACTGTGTTGAACTGCTAGGGTTCGAACTCTTCCTAAAGCAAGGAAAAAGGTGAATTCTCGATGCTTCTAGAAGGGAATCTTCTAGAAGGATGAGATGGCATTCGAATGGTTATCCTAGTACTGGATTCTCTGATATTTTGGGGTCATTCTTATCCAAGTAACTTATTCATTCTCTCCTATATATTGAGGGAATTCTCATGGAAAAGGTTAAGCAAGATTCATTGGAGAATTGGTGAAAAAATTGTGTGAAGGACTCAGCATTGAACAGCAGCTTGAAGACTCTAGCAAGTCTATCAAGAGGATTTGATCTTCTTCATGCAAGGATTGAGCAAGTGTGTGTGTCGGAGCCAAGAGCCAACGAAAGGAAGTTTGTGACATCAAGGCTCAGGTTGTAATCTTTACTTTCCATTAATATGATACAGTAGCATGTCCCTTTCCCATAAAGCTATATCCACTTTATTGTATAATTCCTTGATCATATACATAGATTGACTGTTGAATAGATTGTGCTATCTTCACTTTGGTTGGTTTGTGTTATCTTGGTCTTGGCTGCACGAGAGCATTGGAGTGAAGCGGGAGCAACAAAGACCATAGGAAGCAATAATAAGGTATGTTATTTATTCTTGCCTCCTAATTAATTCAATGGTTAGAATCTAGGGAAAGAGTCATGTTTTGTCTTGCTTTGTTCTAGATCCGGGTGGATCTAGGGAGATCGGTTAGTGTCCGCACCTACGGATTTATCCAATAAAAAAAATGGTGACTCCACTGGGGAGAAATCCCATTTTATTTTTGGCCTTTGGTATTTTTCTGTGGCCATTTGCTCTGGTTTTACTTTTCTCCTTTCCTATCAATCTCTGGGTCTTCAGGATATCCTGATAGACCCTCTGGGTCCAGAGGCCTTTTTAAATTTTGCTTCATTTTCCAAAATTTTGATTATGTTTAGACATTCTCGCACTGTACTACATTGCAGCCTACGAGAATAGGTAGAGTTCACACTCTGCCTTTACGTTTCAATGCGAGGTTCTCGCACCCTGCTCAAGGGTCACCTGCGAGAATCAGTGATTCTCGCACTGTGTAATATTGTCTGCCTGCGAACTCATTTGTTCAAATTTTTGGATTTTAGTTTGGCATTTTTAACTACCCAGATCAGTTTGATTGCCTCATAAGAGTTTTTTGGACCATTGATTGATGTTCTTCTTGTCTTCGTTTGCATGCATGAACAGTCTTAGAATTTCAAGGCTTTTCTTGTCATTTTTGGCTTGAATTTCGTTTCTTGACTTTTCTTGGCTAAACCATTCTCTCTGACTTCAGAATCTGAGTGTGTTTGATTAGTTAAGAACCGGTGATTGGTTGAAAGTTGAGTGCTTGGTTTTTTCTCATTTTCTTATTGGTTTGAAAGATCATTTTCTTTTGCATTTGAAAAGACTAAATTGGTTTTCTCTTTATTTTTGTTTTCGTTGAAAGAGTGGATTGGGTGTTTATCATTGCTTGTTCATTTGGTTTTTGATTTTCTGTACTCTCGCTGTCATAGTGTGGGTCCTTTTTGAAAAGTGAACAAAAAGTTTTTCTTTCAAAAAATTCTTTTCGTTTTAGAAAACATTGAAAATCAAATTATTGAGATTGTTGAAGTATTTGAAAAAAACACAATAGAAAATTGTCATTTGATAAGTGATTGTTTGCATTTGCATTTTAAAGGAAATTTTGCGTTGTAGTTCAAAGTTGATCTGGAAAACTTTCTCTCTCTCCCATACATAGGATTCATTGAACGAAAAGTGATATATTTCATTCTCATCCTTGCATTGTTGGGTCAGAGTCATACAACATAAGTTTTCACTTCAGTTTCCTTTGAGTAAACAACAGCTCTTAATAACACTGCGTAATCATAAAATTTATCTAGTAACTCTTTTCTAGGGCTCTATTACACCAACATTTAGCTAGGCTAGCGCTTTGGAGTAGGAAGGGAGATACACTCTCCAAAAGCACAAAACACACAATAGCATCTTGTGTTAGGGAGTGTTACATTCCATTTGCAACATCTTGTCCTGGGAAGCCCTTCTCACGCAAGGTTCAAACACTAGGTCGCATTGATATTGGCAGAGTTACTCACCCTGTTTTGTTGATATCAGTGTAGAGATTGCATGTATTACGGGGATCACTCGGAGGTATACCCACAATGATGACTGGAAGCCTTTTGAGTTGATTTCGGGCTAGATACCCTACCCTTGTGTGTGGATTGGACTGTCAACTTTCCCCCCAAGATCTATTGTTGTTCGTGGTGACCTTAGTGGCCTTTCTCTCTAGGTTCTTACCCTAGGTGACTGTGGAGGGGAAAGTCTTCACGGTACCTAGAATTGACGTTGACCAAACTCACTCGAGATCCTTGGATGGTATACCCACGATTATGTGTGGGAGCTTGCAACAGGGTGTACGTCCGTTAAGCAGGTCATCAGTGTAACTTTTCCACCCTAGCCCCGCCCCTTCTCGTCTCGTTGTTGCGATGTTGGATTTCATCACCAACTAGTGGCTTCGAAATTAGAAGGTCTTGTTTGCTTGGTTTTGCTTCCTAGATTTTGTTTACTAGCGCATGTTGTTTGTTTCTCGAAGTTGACCATAGGATTTTCTTCGCGAAGTTTGTCACTCATTTACAATAGCTCCTCCACGTCGTTCACATAGAATGCAGGGTTTATCTCCAGACCATCTGGACGGTTCTCAACCCTTGCCCACAAGCACACCTGGAGGCTCTCCTCGGCAGAGTGAAGTCCCAGTCATCACCACACCATAAGTGGAACGCACTGACTCTCTAGAACGTTTTCGCATTACAAATACTTGAGAGGACTTTCGACTTAACCCTAATTCTGAGAGACGTTTTATGCGAGCAGACTCTTCCGGAGACTTAATTGTTGTGTATTCCGGATCTCCGACTGGACCCTTTCCCGGTATAGAAGGCCAAGATCCTTTTTGGTCTACAGGTGTTTTTCGACGCGACCTTTTTGGTCCAGGTTCACCTGTGATTTCTGAAATTAATCCTCTTGTGATTTTCGAGATCTCTAATCTCGAGACAGTACCGTTGACTACGTCTTATCACTTTATTGTCCCTGTCGAAATGGCCCATCTTGCAGCTACTACGAGTGTTCCAACCGGATTTCCTGCGGTTAGTCTCGCTCCCATCAACACACTGCGGACACCCAATGTCAATCCGACACTACCACCTGGATACCGTGCGTTGAATTCTACCATTCCTACTCCCGCGCAAACTCCATCCGGCTCTCCTAGTGGTCCTTCTTCTTCTGGGCACTTTCTTCTCGGTTTTGTCCCGACACTCCCTCAATTTCCTTTTGGAGGACCTTCTTCATCTTCTACTGGCAATCCTAATTCTAGTGGTGCTATTCTGTCATTCACTCCAGCTTATCAGCTTCCGGTTGGTGGACAATCTCATCAAGGTAGTATAACTCAACCCCCTCTCAGTTGGCAAATGCCAATTGGAACATTGCCCTCAATTGGTACACCACCTTCAATGGGAGGGGCAACCCTGCCTTATGGGTATAACATGCCACCGTCCTTGGCTCAGTATTGGAATCAGTTAATCCAAAATCCTCCTCAATCGACTGGGGGGTAGTAGTTTCCAGCTGCATCTGTCACACCCCCTAGCATGGGCCAACCATATCCCAGTTCGTTCAATCCCATTTGGGGGTCGAATGCTCAAACTCAAGCCCCTGTTCCAAGGTATAATCCAACGAGCTACTATCCTATCCAACCACCACCGAATATGCCTGGGTCTTCACATTATATGCAGACTGCGTATGGTCCTACTGGTTTGCCGACAGGGCTTCCTCCCCAAAGCCACCAGTACCCGCAAGTGAATCGACAGTTACCCTTTCTGGCCACTTTGGATTTTCCGGATTTGTCACGGATTCTCAATGATCCTATTCATCACTCTCCCCAATGGCCTGTTATACCAGCCAAGCTTCCATCGGACATTCCTAAATTCGACGGCAAAGTGGGAGAGGACCCAAACAATCACGTTATGACTTTTCACCTATGGTGTTCATCCAACTCATTGATGGATGATTCTATTCGTTTACGTATTTTTCAACGAACCCTTACCGGCTCTGCTGCGAAGTGGTATATTGAATTTCCACAAGGTTTCTTCTCTGATTTTAACACCCTAGCCATGGATTTCCTTACGCATTACCAGTTACCGATCCATTATGACACGAGAACCGAGATTTTGACTTCCTTCAAATAGACTAAAGGCACTCATATATCTTATCATATCCATGAGTGGCAAAGGAGATGACGTCTCATCAAACTTGAGCTCCCCGATCAGTTACTGGCAGAATGGTTTACAAAATCCTTTGTGAACGAAATCGGTAAGGACATTGCCATGGGTGGTGTTGTCACAGAAGAGCAGGCTATAAGTCGTCCTTATTATCTTGATCTCGTTTATTGGCAAACGGGAACACTTTACAATTTTCTACCTGAATTGCCTCGTCCTAATTCTTCCATCACTTCAACTACTCCAGCTACCTCATATGCAGCTGATGGTGTGATTGGTACTGCCCAAGCCCAATCACATTCTGTTTCAAGCACAACCCCTAAATTTGCTTCTTCTAATGTTCAAAATGCTCCATCTCCTTCCACTCCCATCGGCAAAACTTCTGAGGTAAACGCAGTTCAATCTACCCCAGCCGATAAAAACAAATCTAAGAAGGGGAGAGGCAAGAATAAGGAGGGAAAAAATAATTCTCAAGAAGAGCAACCTAAAACTACCCCTGTTGACGATCGGGATAAGCGCAAACCCCGATACCCTTTCCTTATCTGTGGTGACAATCACTACACGAAGGATTGTCCATGACGTGCCGAGGTCACTAAGTTCCTTCAAGGAGCTCTGAAACCCCCTGCACCGGCTGTCTTGTCCCAACCCTTCTCGTCTCAACAACAGGCTCAGTTGGTCATTCATGATCAACCATCCTCTTCTACTAGATCATATGTTTTTATGTGTATTGGTGATTCTAAGCAGAATAACGTTGCACTCACGACTCGAGCCAAATATTATTCTCCATCTAAAGAGAAGGTTGACGATTTACCCCCTTCCTTGGTACAACCCTCTCCAGCGTCTCCACCTCCCAACGGTCCTCTTCATCTCGAACGATCGAGCCTCGACACAGTTCTGCGACCCCCCCCCTAAGGGAGTCATTCGAAAATCAGCTTTCAATCCTCATGCTCGTGTGGCCCAGAACTACAGCATTGTTGAAGATCTGGCCCAAGCACCTTCTGCGATGTTAGCCCTTGAAGTCCTTCAAACTTGTCCCGCACAACGAAAGGCATTGTTGAAAGCTATCGGTGGAATCGACCCAACGGATACAAATTTAATATTCTTTGACTTTGACGATCACATTCCAAATTTACCCCCTCAACTCGTGTTCCAGATACAGGTTGTTGTCTCTGACAAGAACATTTGTCGCACTGTTATTGATGAGGGTGCCTCAACGTGTGTTATGTCTTTTGCTTACTGGAAAGCCATTGGCTCTCCTTCTTTGAATGAATCACAAAACACTCTTAAAGCCTTCAATGGCTCTAATTGTAAGCCCTATGGTGTTCTTCCTTCGTTGCCTATCACATTAGAAGGTAAGACGTTCCAAGTCGAAGTGGAAGTCTTTGACGCTCCCCTTGATTATAATCTTTTGCTTGGCCGCAGCTCGATCGATTCCATGCACATCGTTGCGTCGACTCTTTTCCGTCTAGTACGTTTCCCTCATCAAGGAAAGGTTGTTACTATCGACCAACTTGCCTTCTTCCATTCTGATACCCGTACCGGCAACGTACCATTTATTGCTAAAACCCCACCGGGTTATGAGAACGTCGGTGTAGGCCTTCTAAAGGACTCCTCGTTAATGGGTACTTTCCCCATTCCACCGCCCGATGTTCCACGCTCGACTATTGCTTCTATCAACATGATCTCCACTTTGCCTCACGAGCTTTCTGCGTCTCACAACCCTTGGATTGTCCCTGACCCTGGAGATCATCTTCGTTTCAGCGACGCCATGCCGTTAAGTCCGGTTGAATCCACCTATCAGGCATTCAATCGGAAACACATTCTACACCCTCTCTTGATGAGTTGTCTCCCGATCCTTTTTTTGTTATTTTTCCCACTGACGAGATGATCATGTCGGTCATGGAGGACACCCCTTGGGACGATGGGCATCATCGTTCCATCCTCTTTCTGGAGCAACACACTCTTGAGAACTATCAATGGATTTCGACCCCGTCGACCGTTGTCGTCATATCGACCATTCCCGAGTCTGCACATGATGTGTTTGCCGAAGGGAACCTAAGTAATATCTCTCCCACGATTCCCATTGACATATCTATTAAACCTGGAATCGTCGAAAATGTCCATATTGGAGCTTCGTGTTCCCCTGACGAAATAGTCACCTATACATCCCTGTTCAAAGAGTTTCGTGACATATTCGCTTGGAGCTACGAAGAGATGCCAGGTATCGACCCTGCAATTGTTGTACATGAGATAAAGACATACCCCGGAGCTAAACCTGTCCGGCAACACCTTCGTCCAGTTCACCCACATAAAGCGGCTGCTATAAAGATCGAAGTCGAGAAACTTTTGAAAGCCGGCTTTATTTATCTGGTGGCTCTTATAGACTGGGTTTCCAATCCTGTCCCGATTGATAAAAAATGAGGCACCATTCATGTGTGCGTTGATTATAGGGATATCAACAAATCTTGTCCTAAAGACAACTTTCCTACCACTTTCGTCGATCAGATTGTCGATGACTGCGCTGGAAGTGAAATCTTCTCTCTCATGGATGGTTTCTCCGGCTATAATCAAATTAACATTGCTCCTGAGGATCAACATAAGACTACTTTTATTTTTCCTTGGGGTACTTTTGCCTATCGGAAACTCCCTTTCGGTCTTAAGAATGCGGGCGCAACTTTTCAACGTGCTATGTCTTATGCTTTTCATGATATCAAGCATATCATTCAACCCTATTTGGACGATTTACCTGCTCATTCTATGCGTAGAGTTGATCATCCAACCCACCTCCGGGCTATTTTCGTTCGCTGTCGGTTCTACCAGATACGTTTAAATCCTCATAAGTGCGTTTTCTATGTGGAATCTGGTCGTCTTCTAGGTTTTATCATTTCGCGTCAAGGGATTCGGGTGGATCCTTTGAAGGTTGAAGCGGTCCTTAATCTCCCTCCTCCTTCTACACTACGTCAGTTGCAAATTTTGCAGGGGAAAGCAAACTTTCTTTGTCGTTTTATCCCTAATTATGCCGAGATCACTCGTGGTTTTATGTGGCTACTAAAGAAAGATTTAGAGTTCGTATGGGATACCATTGCCAACAATGCTTTTGAAGCTTTGAAATTGTGCCTAAAGCGAGCTCCGCTTCTCTTTCCTCCCAATTACAATCGCGATTATTTCCTTTATCTTGCTACCTCGGAGTACACTATTGGCATGGTTCTCGTCCAAGAGGATGATGCGCACGACGAACATGTTATTTACTACTTGAGTCGAAGTCTCACACTAACTAAAATCAAGTATCAACATGTCAAAAAACTGGCCTTGGTTGCCGTTCAAGTCGTCCAACACTTTCGGCACTATATCCTCTCACGCAAGACTACGGTGATTTCTCATTGCAACCCTATGCAACATATTTTGACACGTCAATTGCTAGGGGGGAAATTCTCCAAATGGATTGTGATACTCCAGGAGATTGACTTGGAATTCGACCGCGCCAAGTCCAAGAAATCCTTAGTTTTTGCTGAGTTAATATGTTATTTTCCTCACTTTGCAACAGAAAATGTAGCAGTTGATTCATTACTCGTTGAATCTCTTTTCCTTATTAGCACTGATGATTTTTGGTATGGGGATATCATTATCTATCTCCAAACCTAGACTTTCCGGCCTACTTTGTCTAGTACTGAACGACATCATATCCGATATCAAGCTCGTCAATACATTATCCTCGGGGATACTCTTTATCGTCGGGGGATTGACTCTATTTTTCGACGTTGTCTAACATTTGACGAAGCTGAGAAGGCTCTGAATGACTGCCATTCCGGAGCATGTGGTGGTCATATGTATGGGTATGCTACTATCCAGAAGATCTTACGCGCAGGGTATTTTTGGCCTTCTTTGTTTACCAACTGCATTACTGTCGTTCAGAAATACCATGCCTGCCAAACCTACAATCAGAAAATTCGGTCCCATCCTGCTCCTCTTCATCCTGTGGTCTCAGTTGGTCCCTTTGTGAAATGGGGCATCGATTTCATGACATGTCACCCTCACTCGGTCGGGGGGCATGGTTACATCATTGTAGCCGTTGATTACTTTATGAAATGGGCCGAGGTGATGCCAACATTTGACAACACTGGAAAGACCGCAGCATTGTTTCTTTTTAATCACGTCATAGCTCGTTTTGGTGTTCCTCAAGCTATCGTCACTGATCACGGTAGCCACTTTAGGAATTTTATGATGTATGAACTTACTGACAAGTTGGGTCTTCGCCATGATAACTCAACGCCCTATTATCCACAAGCCAATGGTCAAGTCGAAGCGATTAACAAAGTTCTCATAACTATGCTTCGACGAATGATAGGGATTCATAAATCAAGTTAGCACACAATGTTGTTTTCGGCATTGTGGGCGTACTGGACATATGTCAAGTCCGCTACTGGGTTTACGTCTTTTTGATTAGTCTATGGTGTGGAAGCCATTCTTCCTATAGAATGTGAGATACCCTCTCTGAAGCTAGTTGTTGAACTCCTACCCAACACTTCTACTAAAGAAGAATGTTTATTGTATCTTATGCGATTAGACGAAACTCGACGTGACACCACTCTAGTAATAGAAGCCCAGAAGAAACGTGTCAAGGCCCAATATGACAAGCATGTCAAGCCTCGCATTTTCTCCGAAGGTGATCTTGTTCTTCTCTATGAACAGGATCGAGATGTGTTAGGAGCTGGGAAATTTGAACCCATGTGGCGAGGTCCTTATATTGTTCGTCGAGTTTTGGAAAAAGGAGCATATGAGTTGGTAGATTACAATGGTATCCCTTTGAGTGAACCCAGGAATGGGTTGTGCTTGAAGAAGTACTATGCATAAATCATCTGTGCACAAGTACTTGTATTTTAATGTATCATATTTATTGTGTGTTACTATAGCTTTCTTTTTTCGTTATCTAGTCTCTGCCCTTATGTGACGTTGTGTTTGATTTCCAAATGTCAGAGTCTTCGCTACACTATATTGCCTTCGCTGATGGCACTAGCCATAGTACTCAGAACCTTGCTTCTGCTGCATGGGCAATTTACACCCCTACAAACGAACTTGTCTCCTTACGAGGTGTGTGCCTCGGTCGTGCGACCAACAACATTGCAGAGTATAGCGCCGTCATTGAATTATTGGTTGATGCTATCTCCCTCGGAATCCGTTATGTGTTTGTGCGACTGGATTCGCAGCTTGTAGTACTACAGTTAAGTAATGTCTACTCTATTCGAAGTCCTACTTTGTTACGGGTGTATTTGCTAATTCGCCTCTTGGAACGTTATTTTGATCACATTGAATATCAACACATTCCTAGATCTCTAAATACATTAACATATGCATTGGCTAATTATGTATTGGACAGACATTTGAACCATTTATAAATCAATCACATCAATATTCACACAATATAAGGTTAACCGGTAGAAGTCGTCTGTATATATAACGATCAAAAGAGTTTTTTACAAAAGGTTTGTCCGAAGAACAAAATGTCAAAATCTTAAGCTTATAGCTTCTACAAAGCGACATCATGGATGACGTTCACGGTAACACACGACTGCTCGAGCAACTCTACAGAGCAGTCGACTCATAGATGTTGATACCCCTATAGTATGACGTTGATCACATCGTGGAACCTCTTCCAGAGTCATGTCTGGAATGTCTGTAGTCAGGCCCTCTAGATTCTATTCCACCACTTGATAATCCTCACAATACTGTGGTGTTGCCGCTACCTCTCCTCGCCGCTGGATGGGAGAAGTGCTAGGAGGTCTGTAAGGTCCAACATCTGTGTTATTAACAAATGATTTTGTATTAGTCTTTGGATGAACATATAAAACAAAAACATTTGAATATGATAAAAATTCACAAAAACATTTAAAAAGAGAAAATGTGTGTATTTCTTACCAAGGTCCCCCCACTGAGCATCCTCTGGCAGTGCTAAATCCCGATCTCCTCAGAAATCCAAGCCAGCATAAGCATAGTCATCAACCATCAACAGCTATGGTTGAAGCCAGTCAAAGAAAGTATCATCATACTTGATGATCGGTTCTGCTACGTGTCGGGCCATAAGCTGACACCATATTAGTATCCTTGGATCCCTGGGACTTGGTATATTCCATTCAACCTACAACCTCAGTAATGGGACCCTCTCGAGGAAGAAGGACACCAACAAAGATCCATACCCGAATTGCTTCAGGTTACCTCGCCTACATTTGGTCAATTGCTTTTTTATACTGCGAAGTACAGCATCTGCCCAATTGAACACTCAAGGCTCAGTACACTCAATAGCATACTGGAAATAACTCTATAATGCCATGTGAGGAGCAGAACTCCTAGCCATCCGAGCTATAGTGAAAAGGATAGTACGGAGGGTCAAGTCTTGTACCCCCCAGATAGCTACTTTTCCTTTCTTTCTCTCAGCCTTGGGAACGCAGTGTATATGACAGTACTCTCTCATCTGTAGCCCACCACCTCTGCTACCAGTCAGGCTCACATAGTACCCCCGCCGGGACAATCTGGTCAAAAAGTAAATGTCCTCAATGTCTAAGGACAGTGTGTGGACCCCCACCTAAAATACTTGTTGATCAGGGTCCCACATGCGCACCAGGTACTCTAATAGTCTGACTTGGGCCCTCATGCCCGGGATGCGAAAGTACTTCAGGAGTCCACATTCTCTCAATGCAGCTATAGTAGGTGGATGATTTTCGGCCATTGCATTGTCTTCTTCATGTTCCCTTTCACACCATTCAAGCACCATTTTTTTGGCCAATTATCTGCATAAGAGACACATTAAGAAGATTAGCAACTTTTTTCATGAGTTCATTCTCTTTTATTGGCTAAATTTAAAAAAAAAAATTGAGCTTTGCGGTTCTCGCAGGTGGCCTTAGGCTCACCTGCGAGAATGCATCATTCTCGCAGACCCCGTATGGCCTGCCTGCAAGAATGGAAGCGTGCATGTAGGGCTTGGAAAATCAACTTAAAAATGAAAATTTAACCAATGAAATTACAAAATTAAACCATGAAAGTGTTAAGGACAAAGAGCCTACCTCACTATCGCAGACGGCTCGTTGAATGGTCTCTCGTAGATCCCGCAATCTGACGCCGAACTCTGAGGGTAAAAGAGGGGTTTTTTGGAGCTCAAATAGTGGAAAGGTAAAAATGATGTGGTAAAAAGAGTATTTACTCCTTTTATTTACTTTTACTATGTCATTTTGATTTTTTATGATTATTTATCTATTAAACCCTAATCACTAATGTCATTTTGAGTGAACATTTTGTAGGCGTGATGATTTTGATGATCATATACAGGGATACGGACATATTTTTCTTTGTCATCGCGTGCTTTTGATTGTTTTTTATGGTTTTTATATAAAAACCTAGAGCGTGGTCTTTGTCCGTTCTTGCGCTTGTAAATACATGAGAACGCAACTGGG
Organism: Picea engelmannii; assembly: GCA_009831015.1. Lineage (NCBI taxonomy): Eukaryota > Viridiplantae > Streptophyta > Pinopsida > Pinales > Pinaceae > Picea > Picea engelmannii. The sequence continues at coordinate 482,286 of ML791690.1, read as the reverse complement.
CATACTTTTATCACTTTTTCGGGCTCAACAAGGTTATACGAAAAACGAACCCCCTGGAGTCCTTTTTAAGCTCTTTTCAGACTCTCTAAACATGAAAAGATCGCCGAGCGACCTTTCTATTTTCACGCTCGATAAAGTATTTGAAGTAAGCGTCTAGTGAGCGATAATTTATCTCTTTTTCGGTCTCATCCAAACTATTTTATGAAAAAGGAACTGAGAGAGTTCTCTTTTAAGTTTTTTTCCAAACTCTATAATCTTGAAAAACCCTCGAGTTTTCTATCTCTGGACTCGTTAAACAAACATTGACAGACCCGTAATGGGACCGAACCACTCCTTCTTAGGGTTCGTTAAACATACTCCGAGGGACTCGTCCGAAGGATGAGATTACATCAACAAGCATATGTTATCCTCCTCAAGCTTGCGTAAAAATAAAAAGGTACTCGCCAGAAATGGTGGGGGGAAATTTGGGAAAGGGATATGTTTTCATCTTCGTATTGATTGGCAGTAAGTGTCGCTCTTGAACATGACACCCCCTATTCATCATTTGAAGCCGGTTTGGGAAATCCATTTGTCTCTCTTTCAATTTGCTACAAGGTCATTCCCTGTGTCGTCTTTGATTCAATGTTGCCAAATCATTGGTCGTGTCATTCATATGTTCAAGAGAAGTCCATCTGAAACCTATATTGAGTCATCCATCTGTAGTTATCCATTCTCTCCATGTCGGCCTTCCCTGTGTCCAGTTCAATTCACATCATACTCTGTTTCACCTTCAAAATCTATTACTCATTTCATGTCATTGATGGGAGATACATCAAGGCCCTCCTGTGACGAGTTTTGTTCTGTCGACTTCAGCTCATTATCCGGAATCAAGACTTAGAAATTATTTGGTACCTTGGAGCTTGCATGCCTCAATGGCAGGTTTCCTCACTTTCGAGAGTGGGTTTACATCATTGACCCCTGATCGAAAGATTCTATCGGATGTTCGACTTCAACTCATTCATTCACATTCGATGGATTTTACTACGGTACCTTGGGAGTCATTGACATCAATGGTGATTTCCCTCGCACTTGTTAATGGTTACATCAATGACCGGTAATCAAGTGGTTTCTGCCATGTTCGACTTCAACACATGTAATCACATGGTTAGATTCGTGCTTTAGACGAAGAGATTGAAGACCCTTGATATCATCTCTTTGGTCTAGGTTGCGATGGAGTATGTATAATTTGCGACACATAGATCCACTGTGTATTCCTCTTGATTTGAAATTTCTCGCATAGATCCACAGTGTATTCCGGGTGGCTATGCTATATTTTGATGGCATGGATCCACAGTGTATGATTGGTGGCCATGACCCATGTCTATAATGTCATCAGTCTATGATCTGAGTATGGGAATGCCTA
>ML791690.1:463076-476278 GCA_009831015.1 Picea engelmannii | reverse complement strand
AACTAATTCATTCTCTCCTATATATTGAGGGAATTCTCATGGAAAAGGTTAAGCAAGATTCATTGGAGAATTGGTGAAAGAATTGTGTGAAGGAGTCAGCATTGAACAGCAGCTTGAAGACTCTAGCAAGTCTATCAAGAGGATTTGATCTTCTTCATGCAAGGATTGAGAAAGTGTTTGTGTCGGAGCCAAGAGCCATCGAAAGGAAGTTTGTGACATCAAGGCTCAGGTTGTAATATTTACTTTCCATTAATATGATACAGTAGCATGTCCCTTTCCCATAAAGTTATTCCCACTTTATTGTATAATTCCTTGATCATATACATAAATTGACTATTGAATAGATTGTGCTATCTTCACTTTGGTTGGTTTGTGTTGTCTTGGTCTTAGCTGCACGAGAGAACTGGAGCGAAGTGGGAGCAACAAGGACCATAGGAAGCGATAATAAGGTATGTTATTTATTCTTGCCTCCTAATTAATTCAATGGTTAGAATCTAGGGAAAGAGTCATGTTCTGTCTTGCTTTGTTCTAGATCCAGGTGGATCTAGGGAGATTGGTTAGTGTCCGCACCTATGGATTTATCCAATAACAGGGTGTCATTTTCCATAGAATTCTACACACCTCCACATGTTCTTCTGGTGCCCCATGTCCATCGTACTTCTATTGTTTGTTGTTTTTCTGTTCTGGGCCAAACCTTATGCGTAGTAGCCTCTTACATTGGTACCAATATGTGATGGTCTCCTTATGTGCACCCCACCATCTTGCAGGTGTGGCCTTGAGTGCTAAATCAAGTGCTAACAGTCTCTGGTTCTCTAACACTACGTCTTCATACTGTTTCATGAATGTTTCCAAATCGTTTATTCCGTGGAAACTGGGTGGTTCTCTGATTTTTGTGCCTACCCATCTTACTGTGCAGTCTATTCTTTTACATCTTCTCATGGATACTTTGTGTATCCTTTTCTTCCAATTTTCTAAACCGGTGTCTGAGTCTATTTCGCATGAAGTAATTCTCCTCCAATTAAGTACCCCATCTGCAGGTCGGTTTACGTAATCATCATCGTGCACAGTTGTTCTGTATAACTGGATGATTTCCTCTAGGTCTAGGTAAGTAGGTTCACAAACCTCTCCCCTTAGGTTGGGTCTAATGGCGCTATGACCCTGTATTCTCCTGACTCAAATGTCATTTTCCTGGTCTTCAAATTGATTATGGCCTGGTTGTCAAACGCCCAATCAAGACCAAGCAACATTGGATAAGGTGTTGTGTCGTCTACTATTTCAATGACTTCAAAATCTTCTTTAGTGCACACTCCATCTAGGTCAATTGTCACTCCTTTCAGTATACTTATTGGTAAGACTTTGTGTTGGTTTCCCAATTTTAATTGAACAGGTGAGTATCCTAATTTCATCTCTCCCATGCACTGCCATGTGTTCTTTGGTAATACATTAACTTCAGATCCTAGATCTAGTATAATGTCTCCCATATTGAAATCCCCAATATTATCATTCAGTCTAAATTCCCTACTTGTTCTTCTTCTTGTGTGCAGGTGATTGACTGTATTTGGTTCTAGCTTTCCTTCTGTCTCAATTCTACATTTGTCTAGTATGTTTTTCAATATTTTCACAGCTGATGGATCACTTAATACATTTACACAGGATTGTAGAAAGCCTTTGATTGTACTTACTTGTCTCATGAGTTGCATCCCATTGGTATGATCCAATAATGGCGGAATATAATATTCTAGTGCTTCCTTGTTATGCTACGCAGTTGAATTCAACGCTATGTCTTCCTTCTGAAATTCTTGTCTGGCTTCTTTAAAGATATATTTTTCCTTCTGTGCATCGAACTTCTTCCTTGGTTCAATGTTCTTCTTTACCCACTGATTATGCATTGGTTCTTGTCGAGCTGCATCATTTCCTGTTTTAGCTCCTCTGCGAGTAACGATATTGATGTTCCATCCTTCATCCCTTGTTTCGGCTAAGATCCACTGAACGTTCTGGTTTTTCTAGTTCCTCTTTTCCTGGATCTTAACTAGTAGTGTCGAACATTCTTATGTGTCATGATCTGATGCACGACAATACATACAATTCGTTGGTGGAAGTGGACATTCCCTTGCATAATGTCCCGGTTGTTGACAATTGTGACATGTGACTGGTCCTCTACCCCTTATGAAACCTCCTCTAGCTCATCCTCCTCCTCTGTAGCCTGCTCGATCTCCTCATGGCGCGTTATACTGAGTTACTTGATTATACTGCACGGTATTGTATTGAGGTTGTGTCGTAGTGTACTGCGGTTGCGCGTTATTGTACGGTGGATGTGCGGTATTATACTGTTGCTCTGCAGTATTGTATGGAGTTGGGACTTGATTAAACTGTGGCATTGCTTTCCCAATCATCATTTATGCCTGTACTCTATATGCATCTGAAGTCCTTTCTCGCATCAGCTCCATAGTTCTACAATCTTTGTCGTTGTGGCCCACTGACTTGCAAAAGGTGCAATATCAGCTCTTTGGGACTGTCTGGTATTTCTGCATCATTGTGCAGTGATAAGGGTAGTGACCTGGTTTCTTGTAGATTTCGCACCATAGTCCTCCTGGTGGTAACGGATTTGGAATTCATGTTGCCATATACTGTGTGAACATTAGACATTCATTCTTGTAGTGTCCTTTTGTCCTGCGTGTGGTACACCAAATGGCTTCTCGTTTGTTCTTGTTCTTATTCTAGTTTAGATGAAACGTTGTATTATTCAAATCCTCTTTCAGTTCTTCAATAGCTAGGTCTGTCTGTTAGTACTGGTTTTCTTCCAATTGCAAGGCTTCCTGCAGAGCCTAGGCCTACGTCTGAAATTTATTTTGTCGTAAAGGGTATTTTAAGTGTGGGAGTTGTGAATTGACAAACAGGTGTCGATGTTGCATCTCGATCTTGAGATATTTTAGCTTTCCCTTCAGTCCATTGAATCTTTGATCAATCTCCCATACAGACTCTCCTGGTTTCTGTCTTATTTCGATCATCTCGTTCATGTACTGATCCTCTAAGCTTGGCTTCTGGAACTCATTTATCAGTAACTTCTTAATGTCTACCAGTGTCCTTGTCGTTCCAGGGGCACTTTTTGCGTCTAGACTCATGTACCAGTCTAGTGCGTGGTCTCTTAGTGTAATAGCTAGCTGCGCAATTTTAGTATCTTCATCAGTGATCTGTTTTGCTTCCCAAATATTTGTGTAAATGAACAAGTGTTTCTTTGGCCCTTCTACTGCTTATCCTCCAAATTCTGGTAATCTGATGGTGGGATCATGTCCTGCCATACTGAATGTTGAACTACTACCTCTGTGTGGTGTAGATACCTGATTAGTTCTACTTGAACTGGCTCCTCTAGTTGTTGTTCCTTGTGTAGATGTACTTCTTTCTATTTGACTACTTCTGAAATTCGGTTGTCTAAACGGTGGTGTTCTCTTTGGTCTATTATTCGCACATTGGTTTATGGGTTCCACACTGACATTAATATGGATAGGATGGTTGCCTTCTCCTCCCGCTCTTGGACCTCTCGTCTTCCTCTCATCTGTTGCGTGCAAAATTTCCTCAATCTGCTCCACAGCCCGGAGATCCTCTACCTCTTCCTCATCACTCGCCAAGCCTTCCCTCGCTTCTATGGCTCTCTTCTTGGTATTCACCTTGTATTGGTAGGGTACTCTGCTACGCGTCTTTCCCGTTGACGTCAAGATCCAATTGATTTGGTTGTCGTCCATCATGATTGGGTCCAAGAGTTCCTCCTTCTTGCCCTTATCCTTTATTCCTTCCATTTCTCCTCTTTCTGTCAGTGCTTCCCCCCAGGGACGATTTTAAGGATGAAAAATTATTTTAAAATGTAGAAACCTTAGCGAATCTTACTAATCCTTCATATGCCAACTATAAATTTTTTACGATATTTTTGTAAAAATATTCAAATTTCTAAGGATTTTATATAGTCTGTATAAAATTTTGGCATTTTTTTATGTAAAATAATTTTATCCTATAGAATTTGGGCGAATCATTTTTAGAATAGCGAATAATTTTTTGGGAAAAACCATGGAAAATTATCCCATGACCGAATTTTATCCCCTAAAATCATCCTTGCTTCCCCCCTTCCCCCATGCACGCAGGGAAGTTTAGTTGTCTGATTCCATTGTCACTACACCTTTGTTATATAGCAATATCTTAATAGAAGTATACAGTGATCGAATGTACCTTCCTCAAGGTCCGTGTAGAAATTCTTTCTCCTCTACGTTGTATGACTTCGTTGTGTCAACTGCAAACTCTGTTATAAACCCTGCCACAATACTGTCAAGCCAAAAGTCTATTGCGCAGGTGAACTTGTTGTTCACCTGTTGTAACTGCTCAAGCTATATTGAGTTCCAATATAACTGTCAAATCCGGTTCGTTGTGTGTTTATCCTTCAACCTTAGTATCCACTCCTGTAGTAGATGCGGAAAATCACAAAAAAATACTTCATACAAATTAGTAAACACGTATTTCTCAAGATATTTGCGAGGTGTTATTCTAGGGTTTCTATTGTCTTTCAGTGCAAAATATATCTCTTTTGTTCTCAACCAGATTTCGATCTCTGCTTTTGTGGGATTCCACGGTCTCAACATTCCCTTCTGATGGCTCATTGGTCTCTTCCCTAACCTTTTATTAATCTGCCTCAGACAAATGTTCGACTTATCTTATCTACTCAATCCTCTCTTGTTCCTACCAATGGAAATGAAACCATTTGTTGGTTATATCTTCTTCTATGCCATCTAAGTTATTGACCCAGGGTTCATATCTTTCGGGTTTCCAACAAAGCCTCTAAAACTATCGTCCCTCCTGATAAACCAGAAGCAACACAGCTCACAAAATGCGATGCGCAGTCTCACCCAAGATAGATTTAATGGGTGGCTGCAAGACTCAGGTGTTTACAACCTAGCATTGAGTATGAGATATGAGAACTCGACCATTGAACCATTATTAGAACTAGTAAATGTAACATATTATTATTCACGACTATGCAGTAATTTCAGCAGCTTGTTCCCTCAGTATCGTGAACAGTATTTAAACAAGCAATATAATAAATCATTCATTCATCAATCATAACAAATCACTACTAAAAATAGGATAAATATAGGCATGCATCCATCACATTACACAGATATTACCGTGGTTCACCCCCTCCTGGGCTACGTCCACAAAGATTTGGCTCTTGGATCTCTTTTATTATGATAGTTCTGTATCTACGCGTCATGCGCTTACAACTCTCCTTGAATGGGTAAGATCTATATGAGGTGAACTAGATCGCACCAGTCTCCTCATCTTGCGATCTAATCCTCAAGATCTACCTTCTCTCGTCTCCTCTAGCTCAACAGCTTACAAAACAGTTCATACAGCAAAATGTAAACTTGATTACTAACAAAGTCAGAACAACTACAACATCCATGAACAACCACCTATAATACCTCTGTATCGGTATTTATAAATATTTGGCTCTTCAGCCATTACAATACATTACCAAAACCCTAACCCTACTGACGTTAGGTCTTCCTCTCGTGCGCGTGTTTTTATTCCTTCCAGTTGTTGCTTTCCTTGTGCACGCTTTCTTGCATGCGCGTGTGTTGTGTTCCCCTCCAGTTTTTGCTTCGATCTCTGCACACTTTCTTTCCCCACGATCATCCTTCTTTCCACTTCGGCCTTCTTCTAACACCATCGCATGGAAAATCTCCTCAAGAAAGGTCATTCTGGAATTATTGCACAACTCCATTCCATTCATGCCACTGAGACACCCTCTGTGCATCCTGACCTCCAAGCCATCATCTCCAAACATACATCTATTTTTTACACTCCTAAGGGACTTCACTCTTTCCGTGGTGTTCATGATCCTTCCATTCCCCTAGTCCCCTATATCCTTCCTCCCAATGTTCACCCTTATCGTCATCCATTTTCCCAGAAAAATGAAATTGAGAAAATTGTTCAAAAATTGTTCACCGCGGGTATTATTTGTCCTAGTATCGGCCCCTAATATTCTCCTACGGTCATGGTACTTAATAAAGAAGGGTTTTGGCGCATGTGTCATGACTTTCATGCCCTCAACAAACTCGCCATAAAAGACAAATTTCCCATCCATGTCATTGATGATCTCTTGGATGAATTAAGCGGTGCCCAATTCTTTACTAAACTTGATCTTTGTTTTGGCTACCACCAGATACGTATGAAAGAGGCAGACATTCCTAAGAATTAATTTCGAACTCATGAGGGCCAATATGTGTTCTTGGTCATTCCCTTTGGTTTGAGTAATGCTCCCTCCACTTTCCAGAGCCTCATGAATCATGTCTTCCATCCTTTTCTTCGTCATTTTTCCTTAGTTTTCTTTGATGATATTCTCATCTATTGTAAAACATGGACAACCCATCGTGCCCATGTGAATCAAGTTCTTCATCTACTCTCTCAGCACCAAATTTTTCTCAAACAATCTAAATGTGCTTTTGGAGCCTCGAAAGTGGAGTACTTAGGTCATATTGTTAGCAAGGATGATGTCAGGGTGGATCCTAAGAAAATTGAATCTATGAAGGATTGGCCTCGTCCCAAGAATCTTAAGAGCTTGCATGGGTTTCTCAGTTTAACAGGATATTATCACAAGTTGTTTAAGAATTATGGAAAAATTGCAGTGCCTCTCACTTCTCTCCTTAAAAGAATTATTTCATTTGGAATCCAACAGCTGATCACTCCTTCCAACCTTGAAAGAGGCTCTGTGCACTACTCATGTCCTATCCCTTCCTGATTTCAAAAAGACCTTTTTCCTCGAATGTGATGCTTCAGGGAAAGTAATTTGTGTCATCCTTATGCGAGATGGTCAGCCTTTGGCCTTCACTAGAAAACAATTGTCGGAGCACCATTTGGTCCAATCAATCTGTGAAAAGGAAATGATGGCCATTCTGCATGTTGTGGATCTCTAGCGCCCTTATCTATTGGGGCAATGCTTCAAAATTAAGACAGGTCATCAGAGCCTCAAGTATTTTCTGGAACAACAAAAATGGGTGACAAAGATATTTGGATATGATTATGAGATCATTTACAAGAAAGGAAAAGACAATGTAGTTGCAATCGCTCTTTCAAGGAAATATGAAGATGAAGGGTCCCTCTTTTCTCTATCCTTCATTGTACCAGATTGGCTCCAATTTGTTGGTCAGGAATGGTTGCAAGATCCCAAACTATTGCCTTTGATCCAACAATTGCAAGACAATTATCCAGTTTCTCCAGAGTACTCTTGGCACAATGAAGAGATTCACTACAAAGTCCATCTGTATTTAAGCAAACAGTCACAACTTAAATCCAGGGTGCTTTCTGAGCTTCATGCTACACCCACAATTGGGCATTATAGTTTTACCAAAACCTATGATAGGATCAAACATTGTTTTTTCTGGGATGGTATGAAGCAGAACATATGCAAGTTTATGGAGGAATGTGATGTTTGTCAACGCAACAAGGGAGAAATAGTCAAAACCCCTGGCACACTACAACAGCTTCCAATTCTACCTGTTATTTGGAGGGATATTTCTATGGATTTCATTATTGTATTACCTAAATTGGGTAATAAATCCAGTATCATGGTGGTCGTTGATCATCTTTCCAAATACGCTCATTTTTGTGCTCTTCAACACCCATTCACTACATCCACAGTGGCTCAACTTTTCATGGATCATATCTTCAAGCTTCATGGAAAGACTCATTCCATTGTCTCTTACTGAGATCCCTCTTTCACCAAAAAAATTGGCAAGAATTGTTCAAGCTACAGGGCACCCAATTGCATCTTCGCACAACCTATCATCCCCAGACTGATGGTCAAACTGAAGTTGTCAACAAGTGTTTGGAAACATATTTGAGGTGTTTTTCATCTGAGAGGAAAAATCAGTGGGATCAATGGTTACCACTAGCTAAATGGTGGTACAACACTTCTTACTATACATCTACTCGCATGACTCCTTTTGAATAAGTATATGGACAAAATCCACCTTCAATTCTCTCATACATGCATGGTTTCTCAAAGGTCCAAGCGGTTGACCAAACTCTTATATTTTGAGAGGCTATTCTTCATACCCTCAAAGAGAATTTGTTCATGGCTCAGAATCACATTAAGAAACAAGTAGATCAAGGTCGCTCAGAACATCAATTTGATAAAGGGGACTAGGTGTTTCTTTGAATGCAACCTTATAAGAAGACTTCACTCAAGGCTGACCATTTTCAGAAATTGGTGCCCAAATTTTATGGTCCTTATATAGTTCTCAAGTGCGTGGGATATGTGGCCTATCAGTTAGATTTTCCCGATCATTCTATGCTCCATCATGTTTTTCATGTCTCGTGCTTAAAGAAGGTGATTGGAACTAAGTGTCAAACTCAAATCAGTCTTCCCGAGTTGGATGAAGAAGGATCCATATGGTTTCAGCCACAAGCAGTCTTGGACCAGCGTGAGCATCGTCTCCGTCAGCGCACCATCAAGAAAGTGTTAGTATAGTGTAAAGATACAACTCCAGGAGATTCCACCTAGGAGCCAACTACCATTCTGCAACAATTTCCTCGTCTCAAACCTTGAGGACGAGGTTTCTTTTTAAGAGGGAGGGCACATTAGGGACCTAACCTCCCTAACCCCTCACATAGGTAGAATAATATATTTTATATGTAACAAAGGCCAATATTAATAAGGCCTAGTAATAAGAAAGAATAAGTCAAATGTAAGAATACCTAATAGAAGCTTCCGCTTCTAGAAGATCTTCCTCTAGATTGTTCTTTTGGTAGATAGATTTAGTATAAATAGGAGTTGAGGGCATGAGAAGTTTTTGTCTTTAGAATTATTGTAATTGAGTGCTTCTCAGTTGGAGGTTGGCCCCTTGAAGAGAAAAGTGAGCAGTGTTTCCTATCAATAAAGGTATTATTTTGGTGTTATGGTTTCATATATTGTGTTGTTCTGCTATTATTCTCTTCAGTATTTATAATTTCTGCTATTATAATAGATTTGGTACCTTACAAAATATGGTACAAATGACGAAGATGGAACAAACGTCGAATTAAACTCATAGGCCAAGAAATTTTCATTAAATTTAACATCTATTCTAATAATAATTTTATTAGAATGAGGTTGAAGAAATTTGTAACTTTTGACATATTTAGAATAACCAACAAATATACACTTCTCACTTTTAGGCTGTAAAGGTTTCCTTTTCTCATAAGGACTGTGATCCCATGCTACATTTCCAAATACATGGAAGTGGCTTACATATGGCTTAATTTTATTCCATGCTTCTTCCAGCATTATATTTTTTAGATCCTTTGTGGGAGTGAAATTTATTATGTAATTTTCATAGTTAATGGCTTTCGACCAATAATTAAGACTTAATCCCTTAGATTGGGTCATACAATCATCCATTTCTTTTAATGTGTGATTCTTTCTATCAACAACATCATTTTGTTGTGGTGTATATGGAACAGTTTGTTGCATTTGGATGCCCTATGCAGTGCAGTAATTTGTAAAATTATTGTTCACATATTCGCCTCCATTATCTGCTCTTAACCTTTGAAGTTGATGTCCAGATTGTTTTTTCTACAAGGGCCTTGTAGGTCAAAAACTTTTCAAACACTTCACTCTTAAGTTTTAAGAAATAAAACCAAGTGCTCTAGAGAAGTCATCTATCAAAGTTAATAAATACTTGCACCTAGAAAAAATTAAAAAGGAGAAGAAAGCGAACTACACAAGTCATTATGAACAAGCTACAAAGGGGATGAGGCATGCCAAGAGGCACGTTTGTCAACATTTTCCCGATGATTTTTTTCAATAACACAATTGGCACAAACACCATCTCTTAAAGAAACAAGAGGAAGAATAGTCACCATCTATTGATTACATAGTTTATGCAATGAGTGATAGTTTAGATGACCAAACTGCTAATGCCAAAGTTTGTTCAAGTCATCGCTATGAGCACAAAAAATTGATGGAAAGGATGATGACCCAAATTTGTCAAACTTGTACAACATGGTAATATCATCAACAATTCTAGTAGCAAGGACATGCTTAGGATATTTTAAATCCTTATTTACAACTTGGACAGGTGAAAACTCTGTAGTTTTACCTTCGCCCGAATGAGTGATCTGATATACTAATAGAAGGTTGCAGGAAAGACTTGAAACACATAATGCATAATTTAAATGACCATTATCCACCTGAACTATTCTAGAACCTACAACAGGAAGAGATCTATCATCACCAACAAATATTTTCTTGGTGTTACATTCATTTAGAACAGAAAATATGACTTTGTCCTTAGCCATATGATAAGATGTTCCATAATCAATAAGCCACTCATCAGAAGAAGAAGTAGAAGTTTCATTGAAGGAGAAACTAGAAGAAGAATGTGAATCTCCATGAGAAGAAGAAGAAGAATCAATATTGAAGTTGTGCTTCTTCATCATTGCTTCTAAGGATTCCATCTTTTTAAAACATTTAGACTCCACATGACCATCTTTCCCACAAAAGTTGCAATGTTTTTTAGTCTTCTTACTTTTGGATTTTGTGCCTTTGTCACCATTAGGAGAAAAAGATGGTGGAGAGAGTTTGGAACCTTTTTTTTGCTTGTTTTTTAGCTGAGGATGTTCCTTCTTGGGATTCTTGGATTTATCTTTCTACTAGACCACTAAGGATTTTTTGGATGTACCTATAGTGCTAATCAATCCAAGTTGCACAAGATTATCTTTCTCTCGAATCAGAGCATCAAAAAAAGACTCAAGAGAGGGTTTTTTATAAGCACTCCCTAGAGATTCTCCAGTGGCATAAAAGGTAAATACAAAAAAAAAATATGCACTATCGAGCTTAGAAAGACTAGCATATATGCATCAATCTTCCTTCAGATCTAGTTGGCATTCTATACACAAAAGTATAAGTGTTTTGAGCTTAGATAAGTAATCTTAAATGCAAGGAAAATCATTTGGACTTAAAGTCATAAACTAATTTTCCATCTTGTGGGATCGAATAATATTTTGTTTACCAAACACAGCTTCACGATTTTGCCAAGCTTTATATGGGCCCTCATTTCCTTGAAGGTGAAACCTTAAATCATGAGAGATGGAAATTTTGATTAGGACATGTGTTTAGTCATTCCTATCATTCCATTTGGAATACTTTTCATCATTAGTGGGTTATTGTTCTTTTCCCAAGGTAATCTGGTACAATCCTTTACTTTTTAGTAAATCTTCCATATGGAATGTCCATGAGAAGTAGTTGGTGATGGTAAGAAAAATATCATTGGGAGAGTAAATATTAAAATATGTAGAGAATATGGATTTAAAAGATGAAACTAATGGTCTAGATGGAAAGCTTTCGAAAAAATAGGTCATTTAAAAAAAACAACACTGAAAACAGGCTTTAGATGTGAAAGTTATGCCCTTTTGAAAAAATGTGTAAATGATAACCAAAGAGCCACGTGGAAAGTAGAAGTTGGTCGACGTGGTATTGTTGAAGTAACTCACTTTTATAGAATAAGCGAGAATCACTTTTACAATGAAGTTACTTTGTAAATGAAAGTTGCATGCAAAAAATAACTTAAAATAAAATATTAAAGTTATTTTTATAGAGATTCACTTTTATAATTAAGTGAAATACATTTTATAATGAATGCATGAAATTTTTAAAAAACACAACAAAAAGGAGACTTGAACTCAAGTCTTCTTACTAAGTAAAGTAACTTTCAACCAAGTGATTTAGTGCAAAACACGCTATAGTGTTAAGAAGGAGTGTGGGTGTTGGTGTTGTTGTTGTTGTGGAAGATAGACTTGGATTGCATGCTCAATAAAAACTTATTGGCATGCATTCAAACACACACAAAAAATCACTTATCGACAAAAACAAGGGTTAGATCTCAGTTAGCTTACTCGGAAAATGCATATTTTCCCTATGTTTATAATTTACCAAGATTGCACAAAGCGCATGATAAAGAGCATATATGATAGGAAAACCATTTCCGCTATGTTTCTGATTTACCGAGATCACATAGATTACAGGGAAAAGGGCATATGCATATTAAAAAGAGTTGCAACCCAGAAATAAAAAAACAAAAAACAAAAATATTATCTCTCTAAAAAATTTAAAAGGGCATATTCAGGCTTTATACCTCCGGATCTGACTAAAATTGTCGTATCTTGGGTAAATGGAAACCTTTTCGAGTGAAACGAAAATCGTTTCTAATTAAAAGAAGTTCTCCTGACACAATGAAATAGTCCTCTCAGCTCAAAAAATGTACATAAATGGCATAAATCGGAGATGTGACAACATGGCTTCAAGATCTTAACCTACAATAGCAGCAGGTCTTCAAATGCGCTCTAATACCATGTTCGACAACACGGGTATTCCAACATAGGATGAAAACCTTTAGTAACCACTCACACAACCAGATCAAATATCAACACGCCGTTTTTTTTACATGGTAAAACCTCTATGGGGAAACATCCACAACCCCAGCCAATGTTGCCACTTGGAGTAATTTATTAATGGAAAATATTACATAGAGATTTACAAGAGAATTTCTCACAATCGATCATCGTAAAATGGCCCTCCATGCTCTTTAAATAGAGATAATGGACCAATCGGGTGCTCAGCTACAGATCAATGTAGTCATTAATATCGAGGAGAATATGATTAGTTGGATCACTCCATGTCAAGGACATATCGTGACCGTCGTTTTACAAATGTATACTAAAGAAACACACTAAAACATGTTTTAACCTAATGACGCATTAGACCAAATTAATCTTAACTAACTCCTAAATGTCTAAATATCCTAACATTTGACAATAAGGATAAATAATACCTAAAATTTACTAATAATACATTCCAAAAATAATATACTACAATAATTTAAAACATTGCCAGTAATTTCCACATTCTAAAGCTCTTGAAAAAACTAGATATGAAAAATAAATAGTAATTAAAATAGACCTGAAGAGTGCATGTGTGCACCCTAGATTAGACACAAATGCACAACAGAATAACAACAAAATAATTGAAAGATACATATGCAAAATGGAAGCCATAAGACAGACCCAATCTATATTCAAATATAGAAATAATGAAATATAAAGAGGCAGCACCAAATTTAGTGAGAAAAACAATTGCATGATAAGAAAAAATCACCACAGAAGAAGAAAAGAAAAAAAAT
>ML791690.1:437685-454453 GCA_009831015.1 Picea engelmannii | reverse complement strand
AAAAGAATTTTATAACCTATAATCTCAAAATTAAAGGAAATACACCCTATCTCATCCTCCTCTTAGAAACAAGCATCTCCCCCATTGAGAGCATGTCTATGACTAGATACATCATGTATAAGAACAAGTTAAACAACATGGAAGACAAGAGGCTTCCTAAAATTGCTTCAAAATCGAGTCGTAACCACCATTGACTCAAGCGAGGATGGCATAAAGATGCCCGGTCTTGGCTAAACTATTGGGGAATCATGGAAGACAACATTTTGCAGAATAAAGATACTATTAAAAAAATCGTCAAATCAAAATTTAAGGAGAAAATGTGGTATGATAAAGAGTTAGAGGAAAAAAGAAAATTAAGGTATTATAAGGATGTAATCAATCATAATCTAGAAGATCAAAATTATCTATGTGTTTTGCCAAGTGTAAAGAAAAAAATAAGCATCGCTAAGATAAGAACAAATTCTCACAAGCTCCATAGTGAAATTGGGCGTTGGTCAATTCCTAAAACGACATGGGATGAAAGAGTGTGTCACCCTTGTGACACTAAGAAAGTTGAAGATGAAAAACACTTTCTCTTATATTGTCTAGCCTATACCCATCTTAGATCTCATTTTCAAAATATTTGTCATACTACCAACCTTCCTAACCTCTTAACTCCACAAAAATATGGTGATCTTGGAAAGCTTCTCTTAATGTTTTTCGAACACAGAAACAAAATTTTAAAGAATCACAAGTAATCACTTACCTTTTTAAGATCTGATAAACCAATACGATCTTAATGAACATTAATCATCATCATCATCATCATCATCATTTACACTTACATGAACATATTTTTTTAAATAAAAAATATTCTACTTATGTTTTATTTTTCTCCACGTCGTTTGCCGAGTTGAAAGGCAAATTCAAGAGGAATCGTAAATTGAAACCTTGTCCACTTTGCAAAATTTGTGATAGAGAATAACGAAAATGGAACCATCGTGAACATAATCAAACTCACCGATAAACCCACCCCACGTTGGCTACTATGTACATTTTGTGTTTGATCGTTTCTCTTTTTCTTTAATAAGCTCTTGTATTTAATATTTTACATTTTGATAATAATTTTATTTATTGGAATAACTATAGCTCACAAAAACATAATTTTATATTCAATGAGAGAGATTTTATTTAACTCTTTCTAAGATTGAAGCTTATATGAGAAAATTTAAATTATGTGTGTAAATATTAAAAAAATAAAGGGAAAAATTTAAATTATGTGTGTAAATATTAAAAAAATAAAGTAATAAATTATACTAGTTAAAGTCAATAAGAAATTATGATAGTTAGAGTTAGGAGGTCCAAATTATGGATTTGACCTACCAAATTGAATTTAGTCTTTTTCACTTTGCATGAATTGAATTTAACTTTCTTCATTCTGCATCAAAAGTTAGTTGTATTGTTTAGTCCCCTCAATTATCTTTTCTCAAAAAAACTGTACTTCTAGTTAAATATTTTTAAAACGTTGATTCTCAATTTATGATATACAAATTTTATACAAATTTAACATTTCCTTGATTTACGAGTATGTTGCACATTGTAAAAGAAAGCACAAGCGTTCACTTTCTACCTCCCCATTTCCACACATTTGGCATAACCTTTTCTCCCATGTTTTGTTTGGTTGCTCTCGTCTTCCTATTTCAAATCTCGACCTTTATGAATTGGTTCATAGTTGTGTTATTACTTGCTTTTCACACCATGGAATATTAAACATCAAGTAGTTTTGCACTTTGATCTCCTCATCTCTATTGAAGTTCTCTATGAAATATAATTGTGTTTTTTTGAGGTTGTTTCCCATTTTCCCCTCTTATATGATTATTGTATATGGTTTTTCAACACCTTTTTATAGGATGAACACATTTATTCTTGTATCTCCAGCTCATTAAAAAGTCTTTTTAATCATCACGTTTCATTTTATCAGGATCAATTTAGTTAGATTAAAAAAAACAGCAGTATCTACAAATCTTCACATCAATATGTTTCAAGGAAAATGGTTTTACATTAACATTTTATTAATAATCCTCAACATTGTATCAATTATGTATAGCTTGAGTGGGCCGAATGGTTAAGAACATGTGTTTCCTCCTAAAAGATCACAGGTTCAAATCCAGAGAGGATAAAGTATGTACACCTCTACAGAAATCTTACATCTAATCTCATCCACACCTACTTAAAATTTTTGAACCTAAATTCTATATTAATATAAATCCAATCACTTCAGTGCTTACCATTAGTCCACACATCCATGAATTACAGTGTTCCCATTATGAAAGTACATTCTTCCATATATTAAAAGCTGAAAGATTCTTCCATATAACCACCCAGTCATTACTGACTTTTGTCCAACTACAGAGCTTTGACAGTTATAGTCAATATTTGAAATAGTCATGTACTCTCATATATAAAGTTGGGAGCAAGTTGTTCGATGACAACATTTAAGCATTCCAAATTCATTCAATGTTTTATAGTACACCTATGCACAGGAGGGACTCACCAGTCTTGACTAGTGAATTAGTTTTTTGACTTTCTGCTTGCTAGATATAAAAAACTGTCCCCCACTGAAGATCTGCATATCTATATTTTGTATCATACAGGCCTTTTTTCTGACATGGCAGTTGCAGACGCCGACCTGGATGAGGCTCTATGAGTTGCAAGTAGCTTTAATGCACCTGCCTCTCCTTCAGCTAATGACTGATGGAAAATGCCAGTACCTGTGCGAGGTACAGAATCGGAATCCCATGAATTGAACTATCCAACAATCACTAAAATACAGACTGGAATTGGTGGGCCAAATGGAGTAGAAATCTGGCATGTAGTTCGAAGACAATTAAATATCAGCTCTGAACTCAGTAATTAGGTGTCTTCGTCTGGAAAAAATGTTTTGTGATAATCATCAAAGGGCTCGTACTGTGGACAATGGACATACTAGTTTTTGATAAGAATCGGAAGTTTATTTTGCACACCAACGTTTTCTGACTGAGGTCAGATATATAAAGAATGTTACAACCATTGTCCATAAGCTTTTTTGCCTTCTTATTAGCAGAATTTCCTGATCAGACAAACCTAAAAAAAAAAAAGGCTAAACTCCAGCAAGGCGTCCTCATTTCCAAATGCTTCAATGCAATTTTGCATCAGGTCAGTTACTGACTGAACTATTTAGGCAGCCATCTTGGTTCTTAACCATTTTGATTTTGAGTTTGAGCTTGCAGAGTTCAGGGTTCTATCATAATTTTGTGGTTATTATAATAAAATAATAATCTAATTTTAAGATTATAGCCAAGTCAAACATCAAATTGGTGTATGAGATCTTCTTAAGGAGGTATACATACTCTACCCCTCTCTGGATTTGAACTTGTGACTTCTTAAGAAGAAACACATGTTCTTAACCATTAAACCCACTCAAAATTCCGTAGTTATTAGACAACACCCATATTTTCATGGTAGCTTGAGAGATCCACACATGCTAGGTCAAAGTGGTATATTTTATATTAAAGTGATATATTTTATATTAGACAAAAGACCAAGAATATGATCATGCAACTTTACACCCATGCCCACACGCCAATACAGCAAATAGGGCAATAAGATAATGATGATACTAAACCCCATTTTGACATCCCCGTGCGATCTGACCCTCCATAAAATTACAACATGAGAATTTCAAAGCAGACAACCATTCATCAAGTCACAGCTCAGGGTGTTAGGCTTCAAATTAAGAAATAATATAAACAATAGCATTTACATTTTATGGGATATTATAATAGTTAAGTAGCAATCAATCCTATCACCATCAAATCGCAGTCCTTAGGTCTTTCTAATTCAAACACATTATTTTGGATTAGTTTTAATTCATAAAATTTGCAATACATACAGGTATTAAACGTAGAGAGGATAAACGTGTTTGGACTATATAATTGAAAACCATGGAGTTAAAGCACATTTGCATATCTGCACCGTGAGATACCAGGTAAAATTGGTTGAGATTCAATCTCTAATTACATCAAGAATAAACAGTACAATCATATAAGATAACATTCTAATCTCTAGCAATTCTAGACGAATTTAACATCAATAGAAAAAGGTGGCAGCGGCAAAAGTGGGACCAAATACTACCAGTTCTGATGACAAACATTTGACTGAAATTCTTCAACTGAAAGATTAAGAAGTGGGCTTCTGTGAATAAAGTTGCCCACAATGCAAGAAGATCAATTACATTACATGAAAAATGACAGCACTGGAATCATTTAATATGAAAACAGGGATTGTTATCCTCATACCTCTATGCCACCTAGAGCTAGGTATTATCATTTGGTAAGTTCACAATATAACAGACATTCCCTGAAAGAATTCCTAGTTAGCAGTACTAAGACAACCATACATTACTGAAATAGTATCATAAGCCTTCCTTGAATAACCTTAATCAGTAGCATCAGTTTTGTCAAAGGCCAAAGTAAGAACGGCGTTGACGAGATTGTTTGCAGCACTTCTGAGGCCTGAGATACCTTGTCTAGTAGCCTTCCTTTAATAATCTTAATCAGTAGTACCAGCTTTTTCAGAGGCCAAAGAAAGAATAGCATTGGCGAGATTGTTTACAGCATTTATGAGGCCTGCAATACCTTGTTTACTTATCTCTGTCTTCACCTCTTCAATGTGTAACTTCCTTTCTTCAACTCCCAGAATATCTCTGTGTCTCTTATCTTTCTTTTCTTCACATGCCATCAGTGTTTGGGTTAACTCTTCTGTACACTTTGACATGGCAGGGGCTAAGCCATGTATGCTTCTCCATACCCTCCTCCTCTTAGCTGGTGAAGGTGGAAGTTCAGTCCCATCACTCTCGGAACTGTCAGACATCTCAACAGAGCAGCCACCTACATAGTTCAAAAGGAACAAACACATCATTTACCCTGAAAATAGTGAAAACAAAATACTCCCCCTATCAACACTACAAAAACAACTGCATATTGCATCAACTGTGTCTATAAGAACCTTTGTGGGTCTAGCATTGGGATCAAAATAATCACAGTAATATTATCAGATGATATTTGATAGAGTGTAGGTAGGGAACACCTACTCTTACACAAACAAATGTGGTCTAATTTTTGTGTGTGTCGATGCCTCGTCTGCTACTGCACTATACTTGGAAATGCTTTATCTCAGTTACTACACTGCAAGATCATTGATAAGTCTATAATCAGAAACTTAGGTCTCTGGTCTAGTTTTACCGTTATGAATTTGGTTTATTGGATGGTAAGATAGTATATTGGCTAGATCTAATTAATGGACCATCCGAGGGTATTTTAGCTTATCTTCAAATCCTAGATCACTGGTCTAGAATGTCTATATGAGTTTTACTAGCACATTAAGAACAGAGGTAATCCATCAAAAGATACAAACTACTTCGTGTTTAACTAGGCCTAGCACTGATCCATGTCCTGGACTAAAAGGTAAAATTTACAATTTAAGATCAGTGGCGATCCAGCCCGGGAGACAGACAGAGACTTGTACATCAAATAAATCCAATGGATATTATAATCCCAAGCTGTAGATAGCAATCCACACCTTGATCACGAACCAGAATGGGTGCCCATCATGAAAGGGGCATATGTAGCTCAGTAGTAGAGCAGCCCAATGGCCAGGGAAAGGTCCTGGATTCAATTCCTAGCCCGCCCAAGTTTTAACATGGTATCAGAGCCAAGTTGAATGGTGGTAGCTAGGAGGAATGAGCCAATGTGTGGCTTCAAGGGGGGTGTTCAGATACCAATCACCAGCCGGGGGCGGATCCTGGGTTCGATTCCTATGCTGTCCAATTTTCAACATGGAGAATACTACACCCTTTAGATGACTAGGACACGCACATTTTTGTCCTTTCTTTGTCTTTCTAGGTAAAGATGTAATTTTTAACATCCAAACAAAATCAACCCCGTGAACTAAATCTCAGACTGAATAATAGCATTTGATATTGAACTGGCAAGGGGTTAAATGTACCTGAAGCTGGTTGTTGTTGTTGTTGAGTAGGAATCTGTTGATGTGTTGGCGGCGGCTGTTGTTGCTGCTGCTGCTGCTGCTGCTGTGGCAGATTGGGTTGAGAAGTGTGCTGCTGCTGCTGTTCATGTTGTTGAAGGGACGTGCTTGGCTTCTCTCCTGAAGAATGGGGATGTGTGATCCTGGGAGCATATCTTTTGTCAACAACTTCATGGAGAGCTTCGTAGACCTGATACAGAAGATTAGAAGGCAGCCCTCTTTCTTTCCTTTCATGCTTCTCAAGGTGCCAATATGAAGGCTGGCCAGGAATAATCCTGTTCTCATATTCTCTAACTTTTTTGTAATCTCTGAGCAAGTTATCCCACTTATCATTGCACTGGTTCTGGCTTCTGATACATTCATGCTTGAAGCAATAATTCTCAACCCACTTCCATCTCAGCTCTGCAGTCTTGCCCCTCTCCTTATCCCCACCCCTCATTCTCCTCTCATCATCCTGCTTCTTGGCTTCCAAAAGGATCAGAGTCTCCTCAAGAGTCCATATGCCCTTCCTGTACTCTCTTCCTCTTTCTCCTCCTGTGTCTGTGCTCTCCACTCTAACCAAGGCACTAGAGCTTGGGTCTGTCATGTTAATAGCATTGCCTATTCTCCTAAGTTCTTCAAACACTACAGCAAAAAAAACAAAAACAAACAAATGCTCAAGAATATCTGTCTACAGAAACCTTACCCCAATTCCCTACCTTATACTATAGCATCATTGTATATGAATCTACCAATTGGGTTTGGTCTAGATCTTTCAGAAAACATTGATACTCCCATGTTGCAACCATATTGATACCCATGCTCAAGTTTCATATTGATTCTGTAAACTTTTGGGCTTCGAGCATATGATCCAATAATACCAGTGGCCTATTTGGGCACCTAGCTACAACCCAACTCATCACCAACGCTAATTATAATTGAGTAAAAAACATAGTGATTTGAATCTGGGCTCAGCTCCCAATGCCACCATCAAAAACCCAGACCCAAATTCCCCACTCAATTACTGCAAACAATGCCTACTGCATTGGAATCCACTCCATCCTAATACACCAGTGATCATAGGCATTAAGCTATAAAACCCGGCTATTATGATTCTATGGTACAATTTTCACTGCAAAATGATGGCACCATTGACCACTTACACGTGCTGGAGTTATGTAAGATGGCTGCTCCTACCCTGCAGGAAGCATGGATGTTGTAAGCCTGCAGTATGGAAGCATTCATAATTACAAATCCCCATCACCATTTCTCGTCTTTCAGTGCCGAACACCACTCATGAGCTAAAATAAAACTCAATACCCTCAAAAGGCTCATGCAGCTCCATGGCTCTGCATCATTTCATGGATTCTACCACATCCCGATCGAACCCAAATCACATAATAGCATAAACAGATGCCCCGAAATAACAAAATCCATATAATTACAATACTGAAACTTCACACAACCCCACTGAAGCCCATCAAAAACACCACGAAAAATCATTTATTAGAAACACCATGAATTCGTTAAACTATTAACGTGGGTATAGTAGCTGGGAAGAATTGAACAAACCCAAATGATAAAATCCGGAATCTGAGGTCGGATTAAGCATCTGGGAGGCTCTGGAACTCAGCAAAATACCCTACACGGCCCACAGAGGAAGGGTGTCCCTACGTATTTAACGCGTTTATATAAAAAGATGAGGTCCGCGAGATTAAATTAGGGCCATAATACTCGGAATTTTTATGAATTAAGTGAGGTATTAATTTAACTAATAGTATGTTATTGATTTTGATGTTTGATTTGATTTTTATGGGTCGTGCTGTTACAAAGCAAGTACTGCACGGGTCGGTCAAACTTTAGTCAACGGCAGGGCAGCTTTACTCCCGTCGCTTTCGGTCCTTTTCATTATTTTATTTTATTTCCTTTCTACTTTTTATTTAAGTCGAATTTATTTATTATTTCAAGGACTTTGAGATTTTATCTTTTCATATGCTTCTCCTCCTTTTTTCCGATAATTTAATCTGTGAAGAAGAGACAAAGGGATTATGGGATTTAGAAGAGCTCCCAAATTGCTTATTATAATGTATTTGCATGGGGTTTACAACATAGTTAGGACCCATTTAGTGATGATGCCCACAAGTCCACATAATGGGGACTTTTGGAGAATGTGAATTAAGGATTTATGCCAGATCATGACTCAGCTTGCAATTGTTAACTAGTGTTTGTTTGGTGTGCTAAGTTGGCTTGTCATGATATTTGTAATTTGTTTGTTTGGTGTGTTGTGTTGGCTTGTCATGATATTGGTAATTGTTAAATTTTTGGGTTTGTAACCACATTGTAACGTTGCCCCAAACGAAAAACAATGCACTTAGAAACTCAAAAATCCAAATTTGAAAAAGCTTCCAAATTGCATATTATAATATATTTACATGATAGTTACAACATGTTGGACCTATTTAGTGATAATGGGACACAAGTCTTTATAGTGGTGAGTGAGGACCTATGCCATGATAATGGGACATAGGTCTATGCTGAGTGAGGAAGGTTTATGCTAAGTGAGGACTTATGTCATATTAAGACTCAATATGTTTGATGGGTTGTATGAACTTGTTACAATAAAAAATTATACTTTTGGATTTATTTGGTGTATTGTATGGGTTTAATAGTTAATAATATGTGATTCCTTTTACGAGGTTGTAACAGGTACATAAAAATTTTTTATGATTCTATATATTATATTAATTATTATTGTACATATGCATAAATATATAGGAATATATGTTAGCTAAGAAATAATTAGTGTTCCCAATAGTTAAACTAACAAAACTAAATTCTAGTTACCCTCTAGTTAACTAGGATTACAAAGATCCTGAAGGATCAGTAAACATTCTCCCCTTAATCCGAACGGACATCTGTCAACAAAACTAAATTCTAGTTACCCTCTAGTTAATTAGGATTACAAAGATCCTGAAGGATCAGTAAACATTCTCCCCTTAATCCGAAGGGACATCTGTCATGTCAAGCAGCATTCAGAATCGTTCAAATTTTTCACGTCCCAAAGCTTTGGTAAAAATATATATGATTTGTTTTGAAGTGGAACAATGTCTCAGATGAATGGTTTTAGCCTCAACATGATGTCGAATCAAGTGATATTTGGTGTTGATATGCTTGGTTCGATCATGAAATTTGGGATTCTTGGCCAATTGAATTGTTGAAGTGTTGTCAACAAGTAGAGGTGTTGAAGTCAATTGTTTCTCTTGCAAGTTTTCAAGGATTTTTCTAAGCCATACAATTTCTTTTGTGGCTTGAGATGTTGCTACATATTATGCTTCAGTTGTAGAATCAGGAGGAACTGATTGTTTCCTTGATCTCCAAGTGACATTTGTTGATCCAAGACACATCAAATAACTTGAAGTAGATTCCCCATGTTCTTTGTCTCCATCAAAGTCGAAATCAAAATATCCAATAAGATGAAAGTCTGGTACCTTTGAGTATTTCAAACCAAAAGTATGAGTTCCTTTTAAATATTTGAGCACTTGTTTTGCTGCTGCACAGTATCCTTCACAGGGTTGATGCATAAATTTGGAAAGAATTCCTACTACAAAGGTAATATCAGGACAAGTAGTAGTGAGATAAATCAAACTTCCAACAAGCTGTCTGTACTTGGTTGCATCTTCAAAAGCATTTCCTCCATTGGAAGAAATCTTCAGATTTTGTTCCATTGGAGTAGAAATAGAATTGCAATCTTTCATCCCAAATCTACACAATAACTCTCCAATGTATTTTTTCTGAGAAATAAAAACAAAATTAGGATTTTGAGTGACTTCAATTGCTAAGTAATAATGAAGCAGACCCAAATCAGTGATATCAAAAACCTTTTTCAGCTCTTTCTTAATGGATTCTATCTAATCATCATTATTTCCAGTGATTAGCAAATCATGAACATATAAAACTAGATATACAATTGATTTACCAACTTTCTTCACAAATAGAGTTGCATCATCTAGATTGAAATGCTTGTAGTTCAATTTCAGAAGGTGCTCGGTTAATTTTTCATACCATGCTCATGGCGCTTGCTTCAAGCAATACAAATATTTTACCAATTTACATACCTTCTATTCCTAACTTTTGACAGTAAAACCTTCATGTTTAGTCATATAAACATCTTCTTTCAAGTCTCCATTCAATAAGGCAATCTTAACATCCATATGATGTATTTTCCAACCTTTTGTGTTGCTAAAGAAAACAGAGTTCGAATAGTGCCCCATTTTGTTGTAGGAGAAAATTTTTATGTGTAGTCAACACCTTCTTTCTGAGCATATCCTTGTGCTACAAGTCTTGCTTTGTATTTATCAAGTCAGACATCAACTTTATACTTGTTCTTATATACCGACTTGTAGCCAATATGCTTGATTCTGAATGGAGGGTCCACCAACCTCCAAGTTCCTTTTTTATGAGAGCATCATACTCTCTCTGCATTGCACTTCTCCATGCTTCACTGGTTGTTGCTTCTTGAAAGGAAGCATGTTCATCAACAACAGATAAGTTTAATTCACAATCATAATAACTATGGGAATTGTTACCTTAGCTTGAAATAACATCCCCTACATTTTCTTCATTCTTTCTGGCAGAACTTCTTGTCTTTGTTTTGTCAAATTCATCTGCATGAGAAATAGGTGTGACGAATCCATCATACCTTCTTGTAAATGTCCCGATCCGTGTTGATCTACGTATTGGTTTTTGCAATGATTGTTTAGTTTCAAGAGTCTTTGAAATAGGTTGAAGAACAAGTTGTTCAAGAGCTGGTTTTGATTCTTTAGAATCTTTGTTGTCATTCAAACTATCCTCATTCTCCAATGAAGAAGCAGAAGAAGAGGAAGGAAATTCCAAAAATTGGTCTAGAACAAGAATCCCCCCTTCAAGATTTGGAAGTTCATTATCCCATTCGTGATAGAATTTTTTAGAGTGAAATCTATCAAAATGACCAAGTTTTTTGTCAACAGTAAGCGCATCTTTGTCAAATTCAAGAAATATAACATCTCTAGAAACAATGAACTTTTTGTTTGCTTCCTCATACAATCTATAAGATTTTGAAGTATTAGAATATCCCAGAAAAATACACTTTCTACTTCTTGCTTCCAATTTATTTCGTTGTTGTTTAGGAATCAAAGCATAACAGGGGGAGCCGAAAATTCTTAAATGCTTGACAACGGTAAGATGGCCATGCCACATTTCATAAGGAGATTTGTTGTGAAGTGCAGTTGAAGGACTTCTATTCTTGAGTTAGACAACACAAATAATTTCCTCTCCCCAAAACATTAATTTAACTTTCTTAAAAAACATCAATGATCTGACCATATTCAACAAAGTCCTACTCATACGTTTTTCCACGCCATTTTGTTGTGGATTATAAGGAACAATGGTTTGATGTTTAATACCATTGTTTTGCAAATATTTTTCAAAATCCTTAGATGTGTATTCACCACCATTATCAGTTCAAAGGATTCCAATGTTGAGTTGAGTTTCATTTTTAATCCACAAATGAAAATTTTTGAATGTATCAAACATTTGAGATTTTTCTTTTAATAAATAAACCCAACACATTCGTGTATAGTCATAAATAAAAGTCATTAGATATTTATGGCCATTTGTTGATGGAACAAGCACGGGTCCACACAAATATGAATGAATAAGGCCGAGCTTTCTAGAAGCTCGAGACATAGAATCATGAAAAGGTTGTTTACCGTGCTTGCCTAAAATACAAGCATCAAATTTGGAAAGTTGTCTTAGAATTGTAGGAAGCCCTTGAATTCCTTTCTACTTCATAAGTGTGAGACTTTCATAATTAATGTGATCAGATCGAGCATGCCATAACACGCTGGAAGACAAATTACCACTTTGTTGAGCCAAATTTGCATAATTCTTTGCATTAGAAGATGTACCTTTCAGCTTTAAAATCTTGTCATTCTCCACTCCAATCATGACAACCACATGATCATAAGCTCTTCTAATCTCAATGATGCCATCAAACACATGTATTGAATGACCTTGTTGTCTTATATGGACAAGAGATACTAAATTCCTCTTTAATTGGGGAAGACAAATAACATCATGGAGTATATAATCAACAAATCCTGGTAGTTTAAGTCTAACTTATCCAATTCTTGAAGGTTTTAACTGAGACTTGTCTGCAAAGTAAATTGCTCCATGAATTTGATCACTAAATGTCTCAAAGAAGTCTTTTCTAAATGTCATATGGCATGTGGCTCAAGTTTCTAACAATCATGTGTCATTCCAAGAAGAAAATGAAGTACTAAAAACTTCTTCAATGCCAAGATTACAATGTGCTACAACATAATGTGTAGATTCAAGAGGGTTACCTTTGTGTGGTGGTTGTTTATCTTTGTCTTTTGTTTGTTCTTTCTTGTCACAAATCTTTTCCCAAGAAGTTATGCAATTATTGGAAGTATGACCTGCTTTTCCACATCTATAACATTGTATAGATTGCTTGTCTCTGTGTTGGTGTTATTGCTGAGAATGTTGTCTATCACCTTGATCATTTTTATCCCCCCTGCCTCTAAATTGTTTTCTTCCAAGACCTCTATTGTTAGTGTCATGTCTAGTAGTTTCATCATTGAACGTATGCCCTTGTTGTGCATTGGGAAGTGACTCCTTCTTCCCAAAGGATTTTTCTCTCTCTGCAATTTTATCTACAAGTTTATCAAATGTCACGCTTTTCATCTTTTCACTAGCTTGAAGAGACTCAAGATAGTGTGAATAGGTAGGGTAAATAGCTTTAATAAAAGCAGTGAGTTGTAAATCAACCTTTACACCAGTGGCTTCAATATCATGATAGAGAGCTCTAATTTCATAGGCTAGCTTCACTGGATAATTATCCTTCATCTATAAATTGAATAACTTCATTAACAATTGAATAATTTCAAGTTCTGAATGAGTATCATAAAGATCTTTAAGTTTCTTTAAAGAAGAAAAAACAGTTTTACAGGAAATTATATGCATGCTTAATTCTTCACTGATAGAGGCAACAATTAGAGCATAATCCTTTTTCTTTACTCTTCCATATTTCAAGCTCCTTTTTGTCTGTAGGTTCCTTTGGCTCATTGTTATCATTGTTGTCATCTTGGGTTTCACAAATATCATCCCACATGTCATTAAAAATAAGAGTATTTTTTATCTTCCTGAACCACTCCAGATAATTTTCCTTGCTAGAAAGCACAATGCCCACTATTGAAATTAATGAATGTATTTTAATTGACTATATTTAAAATTCTAGTCTTAGCCTTTCATGAAATAACAATTATGTACATTCAGGGTTTCAACTAGACTGCCCACAGAACTCTTTACCACGTTCGATTTCATACATCGCTTCCAAATTGCATATTATAATATATGTACATGGTAATTACAATATGTTAGGACCTATTTAGTGATAATGGGACACACGTCTTTATAGTGGTGAGTGAGGACCTATGCCATGCTAATGGGACACATGTCTATGCTGAGTGAGGACCTATGCCATGATAATGGGATACGGGTCTATGCTGAGTGAGGACTTATGCCATATTATGACTCAACATCTTTGGTGGGTTGTATGAACTTTTTACAATAAAAATTTATAATTTTGGATTTATTTGGTGTGTTGTATGGGTTTAATGGTTAAGAACATGTGTTTCCTCTTACGAGGTCACATGTTTAAAGCCAGAGGGGGGCAGGGTATGTATACCTCCGTGGATTTTAATAATCAAATTGTTGTGCAGAGGGCGTCCCGTGTCCCACAAACAAGGGGTCTCATACACCAATTTGATGTCTAGCTTCACCATGACCTTAAAATTAGATGATGATGATGATGATGATGATGATTATGACTTGTTATAGTAGAAATTTATAATTTGTAATTTTATTTTAATATTAATTTAAAAAAATAGATTGTAATTATAAATTTAGAAATTCAAGTTTGGAAGAGTTTTCATAGTGTATAGTTTTCTTAAATATTCATAATTTTAATGAGCTAATAAATTAAGAAAGTTAGATAATATTATAAATATTTTGAAATTAAAATTTAATACAAACAAATGAAAAACATTAAAAAAAAATATATAATTATAAAGAAGCTAAAAATGTGTATTATATTATACTAAAATTTAATACAAACAAATGAAAAACATTAAAAAATATATATATAATTATAAAGAAGCTAAAAATGTGTATTATATTATACTAAAATACGAGTATAATAATTTTAATTAATAAAAGGAGAAATTTATGACTAATCCTAAATGAAATGTATGGTATTTAAAAATAATAGAAAAATATTTTCTCTTATACTTTTTATAAAAGTCTCACTTTTTTTTAGTTATAAAGATGGTGAGCTAATAAATTAAGAAAATTAGATAGTATTATAAATATTTTGAAATTAATATTTAATATAAATAAATGCAAAATATTAAAAAATATATATATAATTATAACTAAATTTTTTATAAAAAAGAAAAATATTTATTATATGATATTAAAATAAGGAAAATCATAATTTTAATTAATAAAAAGAAAACCTTATAATTAATCTTAAATGTGTGTGGTATTTAAAAATAGTAGAAAAATATTTTATCTTATAGTTTTTATAAAAGTTTTTATTTTTATTTTAAAGTTATGAAGATGATGAGGAAAAGAAGACGTGTAAAAATTATACTTTTAAAAGCAATTTTAAGATGCTATAAAATATATACATATATAATATATGCATATATAGTTATGATTAAGACATTATTTTTTAATTACTAATTTCTACATATGATGACTCTTTAAAAGGGTGAAGAGAAAACATGATTAAAATATTTAAATTAAGAAAGAAAATCATTCTCTAAATTAACCATTAGAACACAATTAGCATATATAAAACATTATGCATCTCAAATGAATTGAAATACATAGGAGAAAAAGACAACACAATACATCTTAATTTGCACAATCTTTGGCCTATGCATCTTTCAATGTTACAAAATAATGAGATTAACCGTTTTTAGTATTCAAAATTTATAAATAAATATTTTAATATTTTAAATAAAGAAATAAAAAATTAAATATAATAAATTTTTTTTAATATTAAATAAAAAAAATAATAACATATAAATTTTATATTTATTTTTTAAAATAATAATATTAATTTAATTTTAAAGTTTTAATTAATATAACTAAATTAATATGGGATTTCTTTATTCATGAGATAAAGGATATGTTTAAATTTACTATTTAATTTAAAATATGTATATCTATGTCTATCCAAATTTAATTTGAAACCTATAATCTACAAGAAAAAATATATATTTTAAAATTTTATCATATTATATATAATAATAATAAAAATTTAGATTTTTAAGGTTATCATTAAGCAAAAATATTAAATTGGTGTATGAGACACTTTTGGTCTAACGATGATAAAAATTTGAACATATAACCTTTTTAAGAAAAAATATATATTCTTAAACATTAAGCCCATAAAATTATATCTATATAAAATCTATAAAAATTAATTGATTATAACATTAAAAAAATTGATAATATTTTACAATAAATAAACTTATTACATTCTTGCTTGAGGTTTACTTCATTCCTTTAATATATATATATATATATATATATATATATATGATAAGATCCAACTGAGACATGTTTGGGTTTTCTTCCCACCCAACCATTTGTCTAGCGTTTAGAGGAAGGATTCTTTCAAGAATATTGTCTTGTCCACGAGATTGTCAATGCAAAAGTGCAATAAATATAGATGGTTGCAATATATCCACTAGTGACAATGATATATGTTGTGGCAACCAAGGCATACATGGTTCACATATGTTTCCTAAACACAGACACACTTAAAAGAAATCCACTTCAATCATGCACCCCCCTTGCCTACATGGGAATATGCTTGCCTTAGTCAATAGTTGAATATCAGGTTTGTTTTGTACTACTTTCTTTAGTTAGTTATATGGGTGGGAATTTCTCACCTAAATTTTATTTGTTTTAATAATTAGCTTATTTATAAAAAATAATATATTATATTATATTTTCTTATAATATTTTTATCATTATATGTATGCGCATGTATGGAAATGGGACAAAAGAGATTCCTTACAAAATGAGTTTGTTAATTTATCAACTTTGAAAAAGTTAAAAAATAATAATAGTAAAAATGAGTGTAAGTTAATTTTAAATATTAAATATATAAAATTGAAAATTGAAAACTTTCGTTACTAAGTTTATTAAAATAATGTTTTAATTTAATTTATAAATTAATAAAATATTATATATATATATATATAACATTGTCATGGGCTTCAAAAACCAAAGAAGATTAGAAAAAATATATATAACATTGTCATTATGTGGGGATGCTTTGATGAAGACCAACCAAGGACACCCTCCCTTTATTGGATTAGAGTGGTATTATTCTTAAACCAGAATCATTACATTAACATCAGGTATGCACCATGAGGGGGATCCAACAATAAAGCCGAACTCATAGCTTTATCTACCCTCCTAGAGACAGAAAAACAAAAAGACATCAAGAAGCTACAGGTCATGGGAGACTCTAAACTGGTGATCGATTGGAAAAAAGGAAAACTCTCCATTCGGAATATCTATCTTGTAAATATTATGCGGGACATAAGACTTTCCTTCCAATCCTTTGAATGGATTTCTTTTCAACACG